>PVKA01033047.1:0-24731 GCA_004027165.1 Ctenomys sociabilis | reverse complement strand
ATAAAAGACAGATAATAAGAAAATGAGGAGATAAAAGTTATTATAATTCAGCATATATTACAGTTATGTATCTAAAAGTGTACCTTGATTGAGTACAATTGTATTATATCTTTTCTATATATTTGACCTTTTTTAAAAAATATTAGCAGCTGTTAATGTTTATGTGGCAATTAGCTTAAAGTATTTAGAAGATAAATAAATCAATCTGATGCTAGCAAAATGAAAAAAGTGGGGGAGGAACCTATATGTGTTATACACATGTTTCAGTGCTGTGCAATTTGGTCATTATGTATGTAAACATGTACTAATAAAAATTTTAAAAAACTATAAAAAGAAAATTTTATAAGAAATAAAGAAATATCATCATGTACTTTGATACAATGATACATTTTTCTGTGAAGGAGAAAAAAGATAGCATCTGTCTAACCTGTTCTCATCCTGTCCTGCACTGTGAGGTGCCCACGGCCGGAGTGTGGAAGCCCGTGAGGAGGTCCTCTCTCAGGCTGCTACCTAATTGGGCTTCAGAGCCTGTGGAAGGGCTCAGTCATTAGTGCTTATCTCTCTGTCATCTCTCTGGCATGTAGAAAGCCAGGCGGGGCAGAAGGAGGTACAGACCCTGTGACATATGTGGTGTGGGTGGGAGTGTACTGTGCTGGCACTGCTGTAGCCTCTGTTCTATCCTAAATTCCCTCAGATTAGAGCTGCTGTGTGCCCCTGACTGCTACTGGCTCTGCATCCAGATTCAAACCCATCCCATGTTTCTTTTTGTCTACAGGGCTCATTGGTGTTGCCCTCTGATTACCTGACCTCTTCGGTGTGCAAAACTCCTTTAAATATTTTAGTTGCTAAGCCTTTCTGCTCCATTATGCTCTGGAGAATGAGTGTTTAGTTGGGCTACATTGCAGACTCCTCATTTGAGTAAACATGTACTAATAAACCTATAAGTTTATTAGTCAGTACCCGGTCAGTACCTGGGTTTGAGTCACTAAGCCATTACCTACCCAGTTTCTGGGCCCCTCCCTCTCTGTGAACCATGGCAAGGTGCTCCACTTCCTGTGTGAGCAGTCCTCTCTCCTGGACATCTGACCTTGGAGCCGCCCCTGCCAATTCACCTTCCTGGCCTTGCTTTTTCCCCCTCATCTTCTGCTCTCAGTAGATTGGATATCTTTCCCTAATAGAACTTTTCAGTGGAGTGGTGTCAGGACTGAGGAGAACCTTCTTCTCTAGAAAGAACGGTCCATTACTCTGCTCCTGGTTGACCGTTTTTTGTTTTTGTTTTTGTTTTTTTTTCTTACTCATAGGTCATCGACCTCTTAAAGTAAGATACATTTGCCCATACAGCTTACTTTTGCCTTGACTAAAAAGAAAAGAAAGCTACATGATAAGTCAAGGCATGCCATACCTTCTATTTTTTTTGACAAACATCTAGTCTGCTAGTCAGTCTTTGTAGAATTGTATATTTTGCAAGGGAAAATTTGGATATGACATAACATGAACTGCCCATCCTGTAGCTGTTTGTTGACTTATCAGGTCTTGATTGGACAGACCTGATAAGTCAACAAATTGGACGGTCCAATCACCCACATGTATCGCGCGCACACACACTCACACACACACACACACACACACCCACACACACATACACAAACGTAAGACTCTGATGTCAAGTAGGTCAAAGATCAAAAGACAAAAATAAAGTTGCAAAGGCGAATGCCATAGAAACCTATGGTCCTTTTCCTCACTAAACCACTTTCTTATTCTCATACGTAGTCTCTATTACTAAGCAAAAGAACTGGAATTTTTGAGGTGGAAAACTGCACCTGAGCTCTTAACAGTGGACTATACTCCCAGAACTTTTTGCACTTAATTATTTTGCAACAAGTTCTCACTACATAGTTAAATTGCCCCAGCTAGGCCTAAATGCTGATTCTCCCATTTCAGGCTCTCAAAATGCTGAAATACAGGATATCTCTGCACAATAATCCAGCATCACATAAAAGCGGTAGCAGTAGCATTGTCATATATGGGTGACCCTGCAGAGGCCTGGCTGAGGGGATGCTCTTGGTGAGCAGAATTCCTAGCAGCACACTTGGCTCCTTATGTCCAGAACAGCGTCTCCACGCATGCGTAGCTGAGACACAGATGTGCCCTGATTCAGAGGGAGGAGCAGTTTTGCTGGATAATCATTGCCTTGAAGAGGAGCATAACTGGATGTCAGTAATAAAAATTATAGGACTGGATGATCATAAAGATTGCTCCAAAAGGGATAAAAAGAGTAATGTATATCCTATGTAAATGTTCATCAGAGAGCAAGTTGAAGAGCAAGATCTAAATGACCTTATTCTGCCATACAAATGCTTAGTTCTCTATATAAAAGTTGGTTCTTTATCCACCTGTGTCTTTTTGCCTCAATGAACTCTTGAACACATGGTCATGTTGGCAGCGACAGAGGTTTTCCATGGGTTGATCAATATGGACTTCCATTCTTTGTAGCTAATCTGGCCAGAGCTACTACTGAAGGACTGCATCAGATCCTAACCACAGGCTTCCACACAGTGGCACACCTACAGGTCATGAGCTGTCTTCTTAAGGGTGAGTTGATTATACTGGATCACTCTCATCACACAAGGGCCAGTATTTCTTTTTCTTATTAGAATAAGTATTTACTTGTAAACAAGTTTGCTTTCTTGTATCTATTCTACACTATTGTCAAAACCACTGTCTCTGTCAGTGTACTTATACAATGCTTCACTCTGTGTCTGTGTTGCTTATACTATTTGCTTCTGATGGAAGACTTCACTTAAAAACAATAGATCTTTTGCAACTGAGCTGGAAGGAGGGAGGAGAGTGAGAAGACTCAAAATGTGTGAACAACCTCTATGCTCTCCCCACAATGAATGAAATCATTAGGCACAGCAAAAATGTACTAAAATGTAAAACGATGAAATGGGACAAGTTCAATTTTTCCTCAAGGTATGGTCTGGCTATGCAATTAGGGCTGGCCCTGTGCTCACTTTTGTAGCCCACAGGCTAATCTGAACTCATAGCAATCCTGCCTCAACCTTCCAAGTACTGAGATTACAGGCCTGCACATAGAATTCACTAATCTTAATATGGTTCTCATAATTCTGAAAGTGACAGCTTGAAGACTTACAGTGTTGGATAAATGATATCTTGAAAAACTGGGTAACCTGTGGGATGTGGCATATGGCTTCTCCTGCTGAGTGCTCTGAAGCTGTTTTTTCATATGTAGGAGCCATACAGGAACGTGGCCGCTCACTGTCTCTCTTTGTGATCCACAAATGAAAGCTTTGTTTCCTTTCCCCTCAACCATCACCTCTGATGTTTCCTTGCGGGATCGTTTTGTTTTTCTAAGGTCAACAAAAAGAGGCAAACAGAAGGGTTATTATCCTGGATGGGTGATTAATCCACATTGTCAAGGGGAAATTGAGCTGCTCCTAAAAATGAAAGAATGTACACGTATATTTGCTAGATCTGTGAGATCCTCTAGGGGATCTTTTATTACTTCTATTTCTTGTGGTAAATGTTAATGGAAATCTTTAACAACTTAATACAGGTAGGACTGTTATTGGCCTGGACCTTACTATAACAGAAGTCCAATTCACCAGTCTGACAGGGTATCATGTCCAGCCTAAACACTTGCTGAAAAACAGAGATAATAGGGACTGTGGAGTGGGGAAAGTCACAAATACCAGTTATAACTACTATCAGAATTAAAGACTTGTTATTGTTAAGTCCATACTGCAAGATAAATAATTTATATGTATGATAGACAATTCTTTTTTTTTAAAAAAAATGTGTTTAGTTGTTACAGCTTGGACTCATGGTGATCCTCCTGCTTCAGCTTCCCTAGTGCTGGAATTACAGGCATATACAACCAAGGACAGACCCTGTGGCCAGCTCATCCCATCCTGGGTGCTGGGGATCAAACCTTGTCTCTGTGCTTGCCTGAGCAGCTGCTTTAATCCACTGAGCTATTTCGCTGGTCCTGCTAGACAACCCTTACTGATTTCTATGCTATCTGCTTACCACCTAGCAACATACACATTGGTAATGGTTAATTTTGTCTTAATATTTCTTTTAAAGAGTTTCAAAAGGAGTGTCACATAGACTGAATTAAAATGAGCACTAAATTTTATTAAAATAAGATGAGAAATCTAATTCATTTGGGAGGGTCATATTTTTGTTATATGACAAATGGTTGCAGACACATGATTTTATTAATATGTTTATTTCAAAGTTAAATATAGATTTTGAAAAAAAAACCTTGCATGGGTGTCAGTGTGACAGAGATCAGCTCTAGCTTGTTTTATATGGTGGCAGCCTGGACAATGCAATACTTGTTTTTTCAGAATCCTTTCCTTTGTGGCATCAGGATGAACTAGGCTAAAAGAAATATTTATATCAGTCTGTGAGACAAAAGTGAGGCATCAGTGACTCTATGCTGAAGGTTATTGTACTGCATTAGATGCCACTGCAAATTGTACAAACTCTCTGCATCGTGGATTCACTTTTTTACAGTGGGACAGCCGCCAAGCCTGCAGCTTCCTCTATTCTACCAGTTCTTCTCTCTCTCTCTGGTTCTCTTTATTTGGATCATAAACTTATGCATCTTCATAGTGAGGCCTCTAGTTTTTCATGTGGCCAAGGTCACCAGGATTGGAGGTAGTTGTACTTTGCTCTTCATAATACAAACTTTATTTCCTATTTGTAAGACAGGGTTTTGCTATGTTGTTCAGGCTGGCCTGGAGCTTACTAGATGTAAGTAGCTATTATTTATTACCTTGTACTACTTCATATCAGTGTCAGTTATTTTTCTTGTTGCTGAGACAAAAAAAAAAAAAAAAAACCACCTAACACCTGAAAGTTAAAGAAAGGAAAGTTCATTGTAGCTCACAGTTTTCAGAAGTTTCTATTCATATCTGGATAGCTCCAAGGTAGGGCAGCATACCATAAGAGTGCTCTAGGGTGTGGCAGGCTGGAGTTCACAGCTTCACCACTCTCTTTCCTTCTGTCCCATCCAGGAGACAAGTCCATTGTTCGTGTCCCCTTCGCCCAGGGTAGGGCTTCCCATTATCCACAGCCAGAACAATACTCAACCAATCAGTAGACTAATTTAGTTGGCACACATTTTTAAGCCATATTCACACACCCTATATCTAGTCACGTCTAAAAGCCCTACCTCTGTTTGCATGAGGCCTTGGAAGGACATTTATACACAAACCATAACAATGTCCATCTTTTTCTAACTGCTATTGGGTTCAGCATCACATATAGAGAGAAATGCCTATAAATGGTGTGGGTTTCATACCTATAAAGTTTTCTTTTCTTTTTTTTTTTAATCACTTATGGTAGTTGTGCTTTGATAGAATCTTATCTGAAATTCTAAAATGTCTATGAAAGGTAATCTCTCTCTCTCTCTCTCTCTCTCTCTTCTCTCTCTCTCTCTCTCTCTCTGTCTCTGTCTCTGTCTCTGTCTCTGTCTCTGTCTCTGTCTCCTATACCTATACAGGCACACTTGTGCTGCTCAGTCATCTCTCTGGCCCTGAAAGACAATATCTACTAACACATAAGAAAGAAAGAAACTTCCCAGTAGACATTACCAGTCTCCTATGTGTAGTCATCTCATGCTGCAAGTTCACTGATGATTGAACTTTCTCAATTTCTAGTATTTTAAAACACAGATTTACTGTCCCACATGAGCTAATTGAACTGCTATGGTTGATGTGATTTCATGATGGTAAAATCGTGTACCAAGCTTTTGTGCCTACCGGTAGTAAGACTGACTCGGTCAGTCCAGAAGCTGCGGATGTGTCTGGAAAAGAGCATATGTCTTTGCATCTGCTGTTTTGTGCTTCAAAGAACTCATAAGCCCAGGCTGTTTAGTTGCTTAAAAATATCCTCATTGAAACAGATAGTAAGGAAGTGACCAAGTTGCTCTTACTGTTGTATCCAAAATAGACTGGTTTCTATGTTAAGAGCTTAAGAATTGAGTTTGTTCTACAGGAGAAGCAGTAGGACATTCCTAGCAAATGAAAGAAAGCATTGAGAATTTATTTGTAGACAAGAAATCTCTAGGATGAACGAAAAATCCAAAAGGAGATTCGAATTTTGCAGAATGTCAGCATTTATACATAAGACTAGTACCCAGGCTAAGAATCCATATTTGGCAGTGACGGTAGAGAACCATGATACCATATATGTCTTCTGTGGTTTTGCTAAACTATTATTTTTTAACCTTTATTTATTTATTCATTTGTACAGGGTATCAGTTTGAGCTCAGACTTGTAGTGATCCTCCTGTCTCAAACTCCGCAGAGCTGGGATTACAGACATGTGCCACCACACCAGGTTTTGGTGGCCAGTTTGGTGTGCGGCTAGCAAGGCATGTGGTGCCAGGGATCAAACCTAAGTCCTTGAGCTTGGTAGGCAGGTGCTTAAATAGCTGGGCTATTTCCTCAGTGCATGCTAACCTATTTCTGTGACTGCTTTATAGTACCTTAAATTTTATGGAGAAGTATCTTCATATATAGGAATCCATATCAATATCTTTAGCAGCATGTTCAGTTTGGATACTCTTGTGTATAAAGAGCAGGAAATATATATTCATTTCTGTAAATAAATATTTAATAGAATTTGATTAATTTATCCTAAAACCCCTCAAGATTTAAAAAGAAAAATAAGAAATGTAGTAAGAAAGAAAAAGAAATGAAGGAAAAAGGTAAGAAGGACAAAAGTGTCTATAATGCTTTGTTGTAGCAAGAATTAACCAAAGAAATAACAGGTTTAAATGTTTCCAATTTCATAATTGTATATCGGCTCCTGAAATTTTGATAACAAATGCAGAGTAGGAGAGGGGACAGCTGCTTTCCATGCTTTTTTGGAACCTGTGACATTAATGTTTTGGTCTTCTCCCACAGTATGAACCCCCACAGACATAGGATAACACCTCACCAGGTTCTTCTTGTGTTATTCTAGAAGAGCAAAATTGGAGCTGGGGGAAGTGGAGTATGTTTGTAAGTAAATAACACTGTTTTTCTCCAGAAACTATGTTTTCATTAAGAATAATATTTGAAAATATGTATATTAAAACTTAATAAGGTCTTCATATATCAAATATAAGGACCTTTTCTACCAGTAAAATAATGTTTTTAAGTGGCAAAACTAATAGAAATTCATTAGCTATTCTTAACATTGAGTTTAGCTGGAATATTTATTCTCTCAAAAGTTTATGAGGGTGCTATCAAATCTATTACCCCTCTGATCAGAGAAACCAAACATATTGCTTACCTGGACAGTAATTTCAAACCCTGCTGTAAGTCATGAAGGTTTATACTACTTTTACTGCTTTCAACTACTTTTAAGAATTCTATGTCAGAAATATTTGTGTGAGTAGAAATGATCGAGCTTATGATAACAAAACTTAAATGAAAGAATGTTGGGTGGGCCAAATAGCTCAGTAGAGCAAAGTGCCTGAAAGCAGGCACAGGGGACAGGGGTTCCACCCCTGGGCCTGCTGTACCAGCCCCGCCCTTGAAGTACACTGAGATGGCAATCGAGACTGGGTGTGGTGGCTCACACCTGTAATCCCAGCTCTTGGGAGGCTGTAAACAGGCGGATCATGAGTCTGATCTTGTAGTGAGAACACCCTGTAGACTCTTCTGTAAGATACAAAAAAAAAAAAGTGAAAATGTCCTATGTACAAAAGAGGAACAGATAACACAATGTTTTAATTGTTAAATCCAGCATAAAATGTATTACAATATGTTTATCCCCATAAGTGTGTTTGTTACCTCAACATAAAACAACATAGATGATAGAGATTTGCTTAGGTGGAAATATATTAATTTCATATATATATGTAGATAATAATACACATTGTACATATATAATGTTACAATCATTATGGGTTGTAGCAACAAGTCAAACAGAACATTAACAGTTATCATCAATTATATGCATTTCTCCTCCATCTTATACATAATGCCTAAAAGTCCTATAGAATGAGAATTTGTAGCTAAGGTGATTCAAATTTTATATAATGGAAAAATCTAAATAGTGCTGTCAGTGAAGAATGGTAAAACATGAACATAGTATTATACTTAAAGTCTTGTAAATTGTTTTCAGTTTCTAAACTAAGCAAAAAGATCAATAATGTCATGTATTTGAAGCTGAATTCTGAAAAGCATGTTGGGCATTTTATGACACATAGAAGATAAAACAGATTTTGTTATCATCAAATTACTGCATCTCCTAAGGAGAGCTCACTAACATTATGTTTTTAGCCACCTATAAAATAGAAGTAATGTATTTGGTACTTAAATCTCTATGACTCTGTGAAACAAAACAAGGTTGTATTTGTAGCATATCATCAAAATTTATAGGAAAAATATGGCCTAAAATATGACATTTTTTGGCCACTTTTTCTCCAAGAAGGAATAGAAACTGGTATTTCTGTCAGCTAAAAAATGAAAGTGTGCTATAGAATCACTCCTTGTCATGAAGATAGAGTTCCAAGCATTTTTTCATCATGTTTTCACAAAAATTGGCAGTGTTGGGTTACTTCTATTGATAAACACCCATTTTCAGAATAACACATATGAATTGAGTATCTTGAAAGAAGTTATAATTTATTCCTAAGGTGATTTCAATGAAACTTTATATTTTAGCAGAGAAGAGGGAAAGACAGAGGAGTTCAGACATGTTCCAGGTGGTATGGCTGTAGACAAAACTTTGTTATACAGCTACTTTCTCTTAATTAAGTGAATAGAAAGATTTTGTCTAATAGTGTTTGTGGACAGGATATCATGTCTGCATCTTGTACTATGAATACCCACTAAGATGACAACAATATGCAATGTATTAATTATTGTACCTGTCCTACTAATTGGTTTTGAAATTGTCTCACTGGTATTTGTTTCTCAGTAAAATTGTTTTTTAAAAGACAGAGAACAGGGAAGGACAAGGCCCTTATCTTCTTGGAAGGGATGTAGTTTTCAGACAAGAAAATCTTTGTCAATTCATTTCTAAAAATAAAAGGAAAAAGAAATGTAAACTAATAATTTTTTGATGTCATTGGAAATGTATTTTAAAAAGCATTATTGGAAGAATTCTTACTTTGTTTTCACATTAAATGCTTTACAAAATGCTGCATGGAACTCAGCAGAGAGAAATTGCTTGTAGGTTCTGTGAGCAGGCTTACTACTCTTTTGAAAAGTGATGGGTAATTGGATCCTATAAACACACTCTCCATTTCCACTCTAGATTATAAAGTTGCCTTCACAGTGCCAGCATCAACCAAGACACATGCAATGTGAGCATTTTATTTTTTTGTATTCTTTTCAAGTGAAGTACTGCAAAAATTTGGCAAGCAAAAAAAGCATCTGATTTTGGCTGTCTTTTATCAGGGAAGCATTGTGATAAATTTAACAATGCAATATTTACATCTCACCTCTTTCAGTAACAAGCCTGAAATTAAATGCTTCAGTGTTCAGCCTCACATGGACAGCATGCCTGCATCACACCCACCACCGGTGAGCCTTCTGTTGTTCCCAGGAAACTTAATTGGAGATATTTTCATTTCTATGAAAGGCAATATATTATCTATTGTCTGAAACATAGAATCTTCAACATCAGAGTGATAATTCACTTGTGTGATTGCCTCTCTAGATATAAAGATTGAAGTGTAATGAGTTAACAAATGTTCACTGTGCATATTTTATATGCCAATTACAGTTCTAGTCAATATAAATATACAACAATGCTGTTTTTGTATTTATTAAAAATTTCTCTTTTTTGAGAAACTTCCCCAAATAATACCTAATATAAATTATTCTTCACAGTTTTATTGGACTTTGTATTATCCTTATGAACAATTTTCTAATGGAAAATGAATATTCAGGAGTTATATAAAAGTTGCCATGTTACAAATATTAAAATAGTCAAACTGGGACTTTAAGACAGTTCTGTTTGCCACTAGGATTCACACTGCAAGTATACAGAGGCACTATGGATCTTTATGATGAGACTACAAGTGGACCCCAGCTTAATAAGTTAAATTTCAGGAAGTTTTTATTTTGGCTAATTATTTGAAACCAGAGTCCCTAGAAAGATAAAGCACAAAAGTCCTTCATGTGGACAAAACATTGTATTGATTGGTGGTGAACTTTTTTTTTTTTTTTTTTGGCAGAACCGGGGATTGAACTCAGGACCTTGTGCTTGCCAGGCAAATACTTATTCTACTGAAACATTGTATTGATTGGAATAGTCCCAGTAACCAAACAGTATTTTCAGTATTAGTGTCCCAGCCCTTAGCAAGAGCTATGGCACAAAAATGAGCTTCTCAGTAATCTTCAGTACCTCCTACTATGCACTACTAGTGAACAGGGAATGTAGTCCCAATTGAGAAAAATCAGTTTCTAAGCAAAAGTCAAAACCTCAGTAAACTACAGTTTGCATTTCAGGATCAGGGGTCATTGGGGGACCTATTGTCCTCTGGGAAAAATCAATCACTGATACAGAGGAACTAATAAACCCTCTGTGCCCCTGCCTCTTTCCTAGCAAAAAATTTGGTATGCTTTAATTTCCATGAATGAGAAGAGTGGAGGAGAGTTTCTTCTTTTCATTTTTGAAAGAAGACCACATTAATTTGCAGGAAGAAACATCTCTATAAAATTCATCAATTTAAAGCACATTTATTTATAATTTTATCAATATTATTTCTCCAGAAGAATAACGTTTTTGTGGAACTTGTAGAAATAACTGGACAATGAGAGTTCTGCGTCTACTACTAGTTTTTGCAACCTCCCAGGGCTGAGATTACAGATGTGCCCCTCCACGCCTGGTCCTAGCATCTGGCTCAGTGCACCCAGGGGCAGGACCAGCGTACCATATAGTGCTGGGGAATGAATCCTGGTTCCTGCACTTGGCTAAGCAGCACTCAGCCTGCTGAGCTATCTCTGTGATCCCATGTGCTTTCACCTCTTATCATTCAATGCTGTGTTACCTGAACCTTTGGATCCCTCTGGGCTGAATGACAGTCTGATCTGCACTGTGTTGTTCTCTCAGCTTTTGGATCCTGCAGGGATCACTTCTCAGCTGTTTGGCTAAGACCAAGTGCAGATCCTGCTGGAGATTTGTGAGGCGCTTCAGAGAATGAGTCTCATCTTTGGAAAGCAATAGTGTTTAGAGCGTACTGAGTAATGTGCCTGGCACGTGGCTAGCAAGGCTATTTCTTATTAGAAAGGATGGTACACTAGGAGAGATAGGTCCAAGCATGCCACACCAAGAGATGGGAACTGTAGTGAAGTGCAGGCTTGATTTTTTTGGCTTCCTTAGAGTTTTAGGAAACATTTATCATGGTAATTAATGGTCCTATCTTCTGATTAACAGTGAATCTATACCCTCACAAGAAGAGGGGCCTGGGTCTGGGGAGATAGCTCAGTGGAATAAGCCCTTCCCTGGTAAGTGCAAGGTCCTGAGTTCAAGCCTTGGTTATGCCAAAACAATAAATAAATTAATTAATCAATTAAATAAAAAGAAGAGGGGGCCTTTTTGAATTTATTTGCTTTTAACTGGACAAAGCTTGAGTACCAGACCCATTAGAAGGTTCAGAATCACAATGCAAGTGAATACAAATGAGGTCTACTTGGGTCAGGCAGTGTTGCCCTGAGTCAGTATGGGGCCTGTCTGAATGCTTGGGCTCCAAGACCTAACACCATTTAGGGTGCAAACAAGAAAAGGGTTGATGTCTTCTTAGAAAATGTTGATGCAGGAAGGTTAGGAAACAGACTCCTACCATCTGTTTTCAGAATTTTCTCCCGGGGCCAGTCTGCCAGATTCCAGCTCCAGTTTATACTTCCCTGTACTGGGTGGCAGTAGCACTTGTGATTCACTGAACCACTTAAGTCAATTTTCAAAGTGGTGCTGAAGCAAGGTTAGACTGTATCAATTTTAAGCCATCTCCTCAATAACATATGTGCAAGGGATGAATGATTTTATTGTGGCTTTTGCAGTACAAATGTATAGAATAAGGAAGACTCACCCAAAAGCAAAGAAAAGCCGGATAACTGTCCAAGGCAGAGGGGAGAAAGAGAGCTTGGCATGATTTGTGCTGCTATGTACATAAAAAAAGCTACATACTTTTCAATTCTTTTACCTGGTTTTGACAATTACAAAATGTAAAGCTATCATAAAGAAATATTTCTAAGTCCTTAAAGTACATAATAAATAGAATGAAGTTGGAAATGCCCTTAAGGCACTTAGGACATTTGTTTTTGTCATGACTAATTACGTGAGTTATAAAGCACACATAGCAGGTAAACTCTTAACTCTTTGCAGCCAAACTGAGACAATCTTTTCAGTGTCACAAAGATGATCCCTGTAAATGTCAGCCTTCTGAGTTGCAAAATATGTCATGGTATCACTTTCTTTTCTTTTCTTATTATTTTTTTGGCAGAACCAGGGATTGAACTCTGGCCCTTGCACTTGCCAGGGAAGTGCTCATTCTACTGAACCACCTCTGCAGCCCCTCTGTCACTTTCTTAATATTCTTTTTTTTTTGTGTGTGTGTGTGTGGGGTCAAGATTACTATAGTTTGTTATCTGATTTATAATGTTTGTGAATACAAAGTTTTTGGATGGCAATTTTTGTCATTTCCTGGCTAATTACAAGCTCCCTGTGATGGACTAAAAAAGTTAAAGGTTATTAACAATTTTTTTATCTTAAAGTGATAGGTTTTCTTTCTTGTTTTGTTTCACAACTGAAAGGCTATTTCAAAATTGTATGGAAATTTGCCATCATACATTTTTGTTGACTTTCAACAAAATTATGAAATTTATACACAAGGCAATATCTTCTCATTACTATTTTCTCATTTTTTCTATTTTATTTTATTATTTTTTTTTATCTTGGAGAGTAAAATCAAAAGCAAGAACAAATAGGAGAAACAAAGACAGAAACAGGGCAACACACAAAAATACATATGTTACAGATTTTGAAAAACAGAATAGCTCACTAACAATGGTTGTTATGGGCTGGCCAGATAGCTCAGCAGGCTAAAGTGCCTACTTTGGCAGAGCAGGGCGGCCGGGATTCGATCCCAGGAGAGGCATGCAGGCTCCGCTCGCAGGGCACGTGGTGATTGAGATTGGGTGTGGTGGTCCATGCCTGTAACCCCAGTGTTTGGGAAGATCACTACGAGTCTGGCCTGTGTAGTGAGGCTCTGTAGACCCTGTACGCTCTGTCCTAAATACATAAAAAAAAAAAAAATAGTTGTTTTATTATCTATTTTTATCATCAGATCTGTTCCTTGGATTAATAGAAACAGTTACACAAGAATGGAAATATACTTGAATATTAACACTCGTTTTCAAGAACTTTATTTTTTCTTGTCTTTTTAACCTTTTATCAGTTTATTTTATAAATTGTAATAATATTCTTAAAATTTTAACTTTTATTTTTTTGTTATTATTTAGTATGCAGCTCAGACTCATAGTGATCCTTCTGTTTTCAGCCTCCTCAGTGCTGGGGTTACAGCCTTGCACCACCACGCCCTGTGTTGGTGCTCAGCTCTGTGCCGCTGGGGGCAGGGCTGGCACAGCAGGTGGTTTTTGGAATTGAATTCTGGTCCCTGTACTTGCCTAAGCAGGTGCTTAGTCCACTGAGCTATCTCACTGGCCTCATTCTTAATGGTTTGTTATCCTAAGGGTAACTCTGTATCTATAGTTTTATATAATCCATCATAAAAATGTTAATGGAAGATTTCACAGAATAATAGGATAATAAGGGCCAGGGATACAGCTCAGCAGCAAAAAAGGACTGCCTGGCAAGCTCAAGGTCCTGAGTTCAGTTCCCAGTACTGCAAAATAAAGCAAAAACAACAACAAAAGAGGATAGTAAAGCAACACTATTCTATTTTTCTTCCTTTTGGAGAGCTTATTTGTCTTAGTTTAATCATAGTATCTAAACCAAGATTGAGACCTGTTGAAAAATCTGTCCCGACTGAAAAGGAAAGGAAGTGTGCCAGGTGACATGGCAGATGGAAGCAAGATGATGGGGTGAAGAGCACTAGTCGTTCTGCCTGCTATCAGAGAAACAAGGAAATGTTTTAGTCTTCAAATGAAAAGCGAGATTTCTATAAACCTAAGTGATCCAAATTTCACTCAAAAGGTGAAGTTTAATGCTATTGTGCAAGCCAGAGCCTGTTTCACAGATAGCTTTATCTCCAATAAGATGATAGCATATATTCAGTTCACAATCTGACATACACTATGGTTGTGAGACTCATGATAATGTCTATTCCCCACCACTACTTTATAACATCCTCTGTCACCTTACCAAGAGTAAATCACTGAACTTAGGAAAAAAAGATGAAATTACGTATGTTCACAATGTTTAAAAACTTGTTTGGTTGTATAAATATTCAAATCAATGTATAACTGGCTCCTGGTAATTTTCTGTAATTGTTCTGTCAAATTTTACTAGTAATTACACTAAAAATAAATGGTAGTAAATGCAATTAGCTTTTTCTCTTCCTCCTTCTCCTCTTCTACCTCCTCCTCCTCCTCCTTTTTCTTCTTTGCCAGGGTCTCACTATGTAGTGCAGGCTGGTCTTGCCCTCACTTTATAGCCTAGACTTGTCTTGAACTAGCAGTGATCCTCCTGCCTCAGCCTCCTGAGAGCTAGAATTACAGGCATGGACTTGAAATCAGTTTTACTAATACATTTTATATAATCCAATGTCTAAGTCATTATCACTTAAATAGCAGTACAAAATTTAAAGTGAGATATCTCACAGTTTTGAATGAGAAGTTCTCGAACTCTGTGTTTCTTCTACCATTAGGGAACAGCCATAGTTCATGGGCATAGTAGCTATTTGTGATTAGTGGCTACCGTAATTAGGCGGACAAGACCTACAAAAATTTGCTTATCAAATAATTGTTAAATAAATGAATCAGTAAGGAATGGAAGTATAAGAATTATGAGGTGATAGTAGTATGTGAAACTCATGAACTTCAGAAAGGTAATTAGAAAAGTTGAAGAATTTCCCATCATATAGAAATAACATTAGACAAAGAAAGAGAAGCTAAGAGTTTTGGTGAATTTATACCCTTTCTAGTCTCCTAATTCATTGCAAGGTAGGATAAATATAGAAAGTTTATGGCCATTACTTATAAATCGAGGCCAAGATCAGTAATATGTTTGGGTATCTCCAAAGTGAATATAATTATTCTATGGTGACTCTCTGAGTTGTAGAAATTTTAAAAAAAGAAACAGCAAAACCTTCTCATATTGGACCAACATAAACAAGATCTGTACCCTGAAAGGTCATTAGCCTCTTTAAATCTTGGTAAATCATCAACTAGCATCTGTTCTCAGCTTTTCATTCCCAGTACTATCTTTGGTCAAAACAGCTAGGATTGTTTCTTTCAAAATTAGCCTCAGATTTCACAAGGTCAAATGATGCACATAAAACTAGATTGATTAGTATTGATACACAGAAGTAAAGCCAAACATGCTGCATAGGCACAGACAGCTCATATAGTGAGTAATATATATTAACTGATGCAGCTTAACTTGAAAAGTAAAGGTTCCATAAAATGTCCACAATTCATAAGTTATGGCATCATCTTGATGATAAACTTCTCAGGTTTGTTTTCAGAACACAACTGACAGATGACCTTACCTACTCTCAGAATTCTACTACCTTACTCATATAGAGGTGAGAACTGGAAGTTATGGACTGGGCATGGAGGACACTAAGAGTGTGTCACCTGAAAGGAAAGATTCATCTAATAGGCAACTTCGGTTTCAGTGCATTTTATTGGACTTGAAAAACTTTGTTAGGGCATATAATGATCGAAAAACTTTTCTTTTTTTTATATATTTAGTACAGGGTCTACAGGGTCTCACTACACAAATTGGACGCGTAGCAGTGGCCTGTTTTCAGCCTCCCAAACACTGGGATTGCAGACGGGCACCACTGCGCCCAGCCTCAATCACTGTCTCAGGACACCCCTGGGGGTGGGGCCAGCACAGCTTGTGGTCCGGGGGTCCAAGCCCAAATCCTGTGTTCTGCCTAAGCAGGCACTGCAGTCTGCTGAGCTATCTGCTGGCTTGAAAATTTTTTCTACCAATCTTTATTACCTCTGTTTTCTGTATCTCTCACACATAGCGACTACATCTATATTTCATGGTTTCCTTATATTTTCTTGGTGACTGCTGTTTCATCAAATAGGTCTGATAATATTTCAGTTTAATCCTATAGACTTGAGTGTATTAATGAATTTGCCTATGTCTGTTCTAACATAGTAGCTATTATAGGTAATAACATTTCCAAGTTAATAAGAAACATATTGTGTTCTCCAAATAGCAAATATAAAAAAAGTGATGTGAAATGATTAAAGGTTTTATTATTTTACAAAAGTAAAAATTCGTAATAGGTGTTATCTAAAATATTATTTCATACATATATTAGACATTATTATAATATATTTGATAATATTTATAATATAATATTTAACTATTCACTCAAGTGTACAACTAAAATTTAACAACATAGGAATAAATTAAAATAAAAATGTAAAATCTTAATTCTGAGACAGTGATGTAAGGTACCAATTAAAATTAGTTTTTTTTTTCTGGTTAAAGTTTAAGAAAATTCATGAAGCTAAAATTCTTATGAATAAAGCAAAGTGATGAAATAATTATGTATGTTATCTTAAGGAGCAAAAATGAGATGAATGTGGCAGATATATCCAAAGAACTGAAGATATATAATCAGTATATTGTTAGTTTTTTAAGTATAACTTCACAGTACAGAATGAGAATAGAGCTAACAATTGCTATGCAACATTTTACTGAATATGAAAATTTATAAGTTTATAAATTTAATGACCTGAATTTAATATGTTAATTTAGGTGTAAATGAATTATAATTTTCAGGGCAAATAAATTTTTACCAAATTCTGTTGTATAGTAAATTGTGATAATGAATGTAAAAATACATATTTTATTAGGTTGCTTTCAATACTACATGGCACATTAGCACACAAATCTGGGATAAAAGTTCTCGGTATACATGTCTACTGAAGAGATCATTCCCTAGGAGTTATTTTCTCAAATTTATTAGTCAGTTCTTCAGACTGCAGCTAATGCTTAGTGATCTTCAGAGACTACTAGGTCCCAGAGTTAGCTAATGCCCTCATCAAGATCTAACAGCCATTGTCCTTGTCTTTCTTGTCTAAATCTCATTGCTTCCTCAGGATTTAGGTCAACTATTTCTGGGTATTAGTGGTACAGACCCTCTCTGAAACTCTGTAACACAATTGTTCTGTATGTTTGCCACCATCTCAGAAATAAAAAGTGAGATTCATATAGGTTACAACAATACAGCAATGTAAGGAAACACTAAAAATATTTGTCTATAAGTAAATACTTGAATTCATAGTACATTTGTGTACACACACAGACACAGACACACACACACACACATATGTACACAAATTGACATAATGGCCATATTGACAAATGCACACTTCTTCCTCAAATGTCATACATCCTCTAGGAAAACTAATTAATTTGTGTACTTAAAAATACTTCTTTATGCTAGGGACAAGAGCTGTATGTACAATTTAAAGCTGTGTTTTCTCTCAATGAATTCATTTTAGATGATGTTTATACTCTAAGGAACATCATAATAAGCTGTTGTGCACTTTTCTACAAGATACTCGTGCATATGGTGACTGATATGAGATGACTGATGAAAATATAGAGGGCTTTTTATTCTGTCTTAACACACATCCTTCTGGCTCTTTCCTGGTTCTCAATGTTGCCAATATGTGCCCTTTTCACAAGGGAGGTAAGAAGAGAGCAGAATTTAATAAAAAAATGAAGAAACTAGATTCTGTACTGCATTTCCAACAATGGTAATTGGCTGAAATCATATATTAATCTAAAAGATTAAATGCACATATAAATTTATACAAATGTGCACTGCTACACACCTACTCCAACAGTTGGAACACCATCTGGGGGAAATGGCAACTGGAGTAACTAAATGGAGACCAAAATCTAAGCAAAGGTATGTAAAATGGACCTGTTGTTCATTGCAAAGCAGTTTTTGGGGAATGGAGCGCATGATGATTATGGCGGGGAGGCCATATGCCTGTTTCTGAGACAGTTTGCAGCACACAGTGTTGCAGTGTTCTTTCTTATCTTTACACAGGAGCTGGACTTGCAGAATTGTCTCCATGCCATCTGTGACCCTTTTCATAATTTTGGAGATGCTTGTTTAAAATGTCTTACTGGCTTGTTTGCAGGGTGCACTGCCATTCCCTCATTGCTGAACTAACTCACTCACTAGTCCTTTTGCTGAGGCTGGAGGTTTTTATATTTATGTTAGCTCCTCTGATGACTATGGTTCTGCAGACTGCCTACACTTGAAGGAACATTGCCAAATCTGAAGACAAGATTGTCTCCTATGTTTTTAATTTTATAATCAACCCCAATTTATTTATCTTAAATTTTGAGTTGCATTTCTTTTAATGCATTACCTTCAACAATTCCTCTAGTATTATTCTATTGCACAAAAATCACCCCACAAGTTTTTAAAGTAAGTCTTATATTTCCGGCTTAAAGAAGAAAAACTCATATACTAAAGTGAAGACATCTAAATACTTTGTCCAGATCAGTCACAAAGAAGATAATTTATATACATCTAAAGCAATATTCAGTCTCATTCTTCCACTTGGAGAAACTCATGTAAGACCTGTCATTTTTCCATTTTTTCTCATACCTTTCCTTTTTATTTATTTATTTATTTTATTGAAGTACAAATATCAATGAGACAGTTTTAAGACACCTTAACAGGACAGATTCGACAAATTAATACACTGCAAACTATTTTCATAATGCTTTTGTATTGTACAAAGTGCATACATGATATTATACTTATAGACATTATTATAGCAGATGTCTCTTATCAGTAAATTAAGAGAGTGTAGCTGTTTACATATCTTATTTTTTATACCTGAATTATATCACAGATTCAATAATTAATACTTTCTACCTTGTTATTTTCCTAGTGGTTGTCCATAGTACTAGAAGCTGACATAATATCCTGTCTAACCACCATTAGTGCAAGTCTTGCCTCTCATAGAATTATGTAGAAGCGTGGCGTATCTATCCCAACTGTACTGTTTATACACACACATCATGATTCTTCCTTTGTATACCTTTTGTTTTTGTCTAGACCTGGCAAACATGAGCACTCCATTGTCATTAAACCAATTTAGGTGCCTGAACTAGGCGACACAATCTAGCATTGCACAATAATAGTGAGTTATCTGAAGAAGTTGTCGACTGTAGCCATTTACAGCTCAACTTATTATTCCTTTTCTTTAAGGACAATATTATAGTATTAGGATCAAGAATCAAGGCTCATTAAGAAAATTAAAAAGTGCAAGAAAGTTAGATATATGTAGAGTTAGTGCTTGTTAATGATCTCTCTGAAGTTTCTTTTGTATCATCATTTTCAGAGAACAAGAACCAGAGTTACAGTTTAGATCTGTTATGGTTTATATCTAGATATCCCCTCAAGCCTCATGTGCTCTCTAATAAATGGACATTAGAAACTGTATCGGTGCATATTACTCATCAGTGGATTAATTCCCTAATTAAGATATAGCTATAGGTGATGTTGAGAGGTGAAATATGTTTGCAGAAAGTGGGTCACTGGAGAGTATGACCTGGATGACGTTTGTATCTCCTTCCCACCTCCTTTAATCCTCTCTCTCTCTTTCTCAGTCTCTCTCTCTCCCTCCCTCCCTCCCTCCCTGACTCTCTCTCCTTCTCTCTCTCTTCTCCTCTGTCTCTCTTTCCTTCTCTCTCTCTCTTTGCCTCTTTCCTTCCTACTGCCATGCCATTAGCTACTTCTGTTCCTCCATGCCCCTCTGCTATATTACCCTGAATTGGAACCAACCAACTGTGGACTGAAACTTTTAAAAACTGATACAAAACAAATCCTTTTTCATTTAAGATGTGAGAGTTGGTATTGTGTCCTGGCAACATAAAAGGAACTAAGACAAAAATCCAAATTCTCCAAAAGCCTAGTATATCTGGGAGATTATTAGACTACAAGGGTAGTATACCTAGCATAGGATTCATTCATGGTGAGTTCAATAGCTGAACGTACTGTGAGGTCCTAGGGCCTTGTAGAAGGTAGATCACTGAGGATTGAACTGGTAAAGTACATTCTTGGCCCAGGTTCCTTCTTTCTTTCTTTATTTCCTAGCTGCCATGGTTTGAACCATTTTCCTTAACTTTGCCTTTTACCATGACATTAATGCTATGGAGTCAGTTGATCATGGTTGAACCTCTAAAGCAGAATAAATCTTTCCATGTATAACTTTAGGGTGTCTGGTGACTTGTGCCAGTGATGAGAAAGTGACTAAGAGATTTTCTTTTTACCAGAGATATTAGGTCACCACTGTGAATATGTCTTACTTTACAATTCAGGCATCACTGAAATTGGTTTGTGCAAGAAAATAGGAAAATTTTGGAGGTGGTGACTAGAAAAGGTTTAGAATGATATAAATAGAATTGCTGACATATTGTGGACAGTGCTGAAAAGGTCAGAATGCTGATAGGAATGTGGGCAGTAAAGGCCAGGTGGTTTAATTTAGGATCAAATTTTCTGTTGGGAGTTGGACAAGTAACCATATATGACATACTTTTTCAAAAGTTTGTCTTTAGTTTGATCATGTCTTGGAATTTTGTGGAAGCATAAATTTATTTATTTATTTATTTATTTGTATTTAGGACAGGGTCTACAGGGTCTAAAGGGTCTCACTATGTAGATAGGATTCGTAGTGATCTTCCTGTTTACAGGCTTGCAACTGTTGGGATTGCAGGTGTGCACCACCATTCCTAGTCTCATTCACATCTCAGTGAGCCTCCGGGGCAGGGCTGGCATGGCAGGCCCAGGAACAGAACTCTCAGCTCCTGCAGCTGCCTAAGCAGGTGCCTTAATCTCCTGAGCTATTTGGCTGACCCTGGAAGAATTGATTTAAAGATGACGGACTATTTATTCTGGCAAAAGAAATTTCAAAACAGTCCAACAATCAGGACAAGATATGGTACTTTTGGCTGCTTTTACTCAAATCTACAGTAAAAGTCAGGGGCCAAAAGCATCTGTGAGAAGTTGAAAGTTTCACTAGAAAGTAAGTTAGACATAATGGTTGACAAAAATTTAGAATTAAAAAGAGCCAGCTACTTTCTGTCAGACAATAGGAAAGATGACTTGAAGACATCTCAAAAGCACAAAAACAGATGAATTTTAAGAATGTTTTCTCTAGATCTGTGAGGCATAATAATGGAATTTTAATCGAGTTTGCATTGAATCTGTATGATAATTTTGGGAGTATGGCAATTTTTACAATGTTGGTCCATCCTCTCCATGAGCAAGGATTATCTTTTGATTTTCTGCAATCCTATTCTATTGCTTCTTTCAGATTATTATGATTTTCAGTGTATAGATCTTTTAATTCCTTTGTTAGATAAATTCCTAAGTATTTCAGTTTTTGAAAGTTGTGAAACGTATAGTTTCCCTAATTTTTCTGTTCTAGTATATTTCTATTTTTATGTAAGGAAATGTGGTGGGTGTTGAATTTATATCCAGCTATGCTACTGAATTTTGTTAAGTCTAAAATTCACCTGAAACCAGAAGAGACCTAGAATAGCAAAAGCAATCCTGGGCAACAAAGGCAAAGCAGGAGGCCTTACAATCCCTGACTTGAAATTATATTACAAAACTACTGTGACAAATTAAGCATGGTAGTGACAAAGAAAAACATAATAGCCCCAACAATAAACAAACACAAACTAAAAACTAACAAACAACAAAAACCAGCCAAGGATCAATGGAAAAGATTAGAAGATGCAGACACAACTAAGAATACACTCAGCCACCTCGTCTTTGACAAAGGGGCCATATATGTTCACTGGAAGAAAGAAAGTCTCTTTAATAAATGGTTCTGGAAAAACTGGCTCTACACACACCAAAGAATAGAAGTAGACCTTGTGTCTACCACCATGGACTAAACTAAAGTCAAAGTGGATCAAAGATTTAAATACTAAAACAGAAACTCTAAATCTACTGGAGAAGCAAGTAGGTAGAAATCTTGAAAACAGGGTTAGGCAGAGAGTTAATGAACAGAAACCAAACTTTATGGTAAATACTTCAGTAATCAACATCTGAGATTTCCTTTTTTTTGAAAAGTTTCTGCACATCAAAAAATAATCACCAATAGAGTAAAAGGAAAGCCTACAAATTGGAACAAAAATGTTTAACTTATTATTCTGCAGAGAAGAGCTTCTATTTAAAACATATTAAGAATTAAAAGATAGCAGGCTCCTGAAATTCAAAGACCCAGTCTAGAAATGGGCATCTGAGATGAATACAAACTTCTCAGAGGAAGAAAACCAAAGAGCAAATAAACATATGAAAAAGTGTTCAACATCATTGTTTGAGAAATGCAAATTAAAACAATACTGAGATTCCACATCTACACAGAAAAAATGACTATCATCAAAAAGTCAACCAATATAGGCTGGGGAGATAGCTCAGTGGTTTAAGTGCCTTCCTGGTAAGTACAAGGACCCGGGTTCAATCCCCCATTCTATATGCCATCTCAGCTCTGGGGATTAAGCCAGCCACCAAAATTGGGTGTGGAGGCACACACCTGTAATCCCAAAGCTGCAGAGGTTGAAACAGGAAAATTACTATGAGTTCAGCTGTGTAGCAAGACCCTGTGCTAAATAGATAAATAAAGGATTAAGAAAAAAAAAAAGTTAACCATTAACCAATGCTGAAGGAGCTATGGGGGAAAAGATATTATTTTCCACTGCTGGTGGAAGTGTAGATTAGTATAATCATTGTGGAAATCCATGTGGAGATTCCTCAAAAACCTAGGATTAGAGATCCCATTTGACCCCACTGTTCCACTCCTGGATACTTTTCCAAAAGAAATGAAAACTACTTGCTACAGGAACATATGTGCACTCATGTTTATAGCAGCGTAGTTTGTCATAGCTAAATCTTGGAAACAACTCAAATGTTCAGAGACCAAGGAATGAAGAAAAAGTTGTGGCATTTTTATACAATAGAGTATTACTCAACTGTAGAGAAGGACAGAAACCGTACTCATAAGTGATATAAATCAGACCCACATGTGTAAACATTGTATTGACTCTCTAGTGTAAGAACTTGAACTAGTAAATAATCTGAAAGGTCAATGTGGTGAATTTTCCACTTGTGGTCAATTGTTACACCCCCCTGAACAGAAGTGCTCCTGGATGCAGGTGTGGAAGACCCACACACAACAACAATTGTTGTCAGCATCATATGAGGCAAAACTAGAGAAAATGTAGAGAGGTGGTTAAGGGGCCTGTTTGGAGATACTGTTGGGATTCTATTGGAAACTGCTGGCTCTCTTGGGCTTTTCTATGAAGGACCTTATCTTCTGGCTTTCTGGTGAGTCTTGTTTTCTCTTTAGAAGAGGAGCTTGACACCTTCTTGTCACTGAGAATGATGTGGTTCATTTTAGGGAACTCTGGTCCTCACTTTGAGCATCCCTTCTTGGCTCTGCAGGGGAGGATGGGGTAGATCTCAGTCTTCTGAAGAAGCTTGTTGCATTGCATTTTCTGATGGGAACTCAGCATTACACATTCTTAGAGGACCCGAGGACCTCAGTGTTGCTGAGAATGGCTGAAGTACTTTTCAGAGAAGTTCTGATTCATACCTTGAGCATTGTTTCCTGGCTCCAGTTCAGATCCCTAAGCCTTGTAACACAGAACCTTTATCCCACTGGCACAGACTTTCTAACTTCCACCACTGACCTTTGGCCTTCCCAGTACATATCCATGAAGTGGGCCTGCATGAGACATCGTCATGTGCTCTAGGCCTCCAGGTTGACTAATCTGAGGCACTGTTATGAGTTCTATGTCTTAGCTGGCCTCATGTGGTACAATATTGTAAGATCCAGGCCCTCAGCTGAATTCTTTGGTCTTTAGTGTGTGGGTATATTTCTTATGATTCATCTTGGCATATGATTCCTTGGTGGATTTGTTCTTACAAAGTATGCACTCTGTATTATATTGCTCCCTTGAAATACCCCAAACCATGACAGTATATAGGAAAGAAAGTGTAGAAGTAAAATAGTGTTCAAAGAGGAAGAACAGCTGGGATGAAGGAAAGGAGAAAAGGAAGAAAAAAGAAACTAAGAATTATGTGTATATCTACATATCTATAGATACAGATAGATATAGATACGTATCTATACAGATATATAGATATATGCAGGATAGCTTGAATAATTATGCTGTTGACTTATACTAGTCTATTGTAAGGAACAGTCAATGTTTCATATTTTTTTCATTTTCTGTTTTCTTTTTAATTTTTTCACCAATTTGCACATTTATATCTGGTAACCTAAACAAATCTGAAGACAACAGTATACAATATAACAACCGTTATTGAAATCTTATCATTTTGTTTAGTGAAATTGCAAATCGATTTTTTTCCTATTTTTTATCGTCTAAAAAGTAAAATGAAAGCAAGCAAGCAAGCAAGCAAACAATATAGTGCACTTCCCAGGCTCAAGAGCACAAATCTACAGACCTTTCATTTGAGAAGAAAACTCTGGGGCCCCC
>PVKA01033046.1:0-24750 GCA_004027165.1 Ctenomys sociabilis | reverse complement strand
AGTTGGGATAGATAACGCTGTGCTTCTACATAATTCTATGAGAGGCAAGATTTGCACTAATGGGGGTTGGAAAAGATATTATTTCAGCTTCTAGTATTTTGGACAACCACTAGGAAAATAACAAGGTAGAAAGTATTAATTATCGAATCTTTGATGTAATTCAGGTATAAAAAATAAGATACGCAAACAGCTACACTCTCTTAATTTACTGGTAAGAGACATACGGTTTAATGTCTGTAAGTATACTATCATGTATGCCCCTTCTATGATACCAAAACATTATGAAAACAGTTTGCCATGTATTAATTTATTAAATCCATCTTGTCAAGGTATCTTAAAACTGTCTCATTGATATTTGTACTTCAATAAAACAAAAATAAAAAATAAAACAAACAAAAAGACATTTTAAAAAATTTACATCAAAGAGAGTATAGTAATAATCAGTATGTCATTAGAAGAACATATGTCATAGAAGAACATGTAAGATCATACAATATTTTACAAAAATTTTCATAGTATCTAAAACCTCAGAGGTCAAACACATAAGCACTGAAGGCCATAATAATACTGATTACTCAAGTGCCTTTTAAAAATTGGAAAACTGCAGAGCATGTGATTTTCTGTGAGGAGCTAATGTCCGGCACCCTTTGCCACAGAGCAGTGGTAGCAGAGCCAGTGCTACCCCGTCCTTTCTCTTTAGGAGGCTAATTGTGATAGGAACCTAGATGGGAACCAGTTTTGCTTTACTGAAAATATTTCAGGACACTAATTTCCCTGGAAAATACAAATAAAATAACTAAAATTATAATACACTGAGCATCTTTTGTTGCTTAACGTTAAAGAATGACAAAAACTTCTTACTGAATTAAAAGTTGGAGAAAATTGTATTAATTTCATGAATAATATTTCTTGAGTACAAAGCAGGCATTCTATTATGTCATTAGATGTGGAAAACAACAATAAGAAAAAAACTCTCAGTAGGGCTCTTTCTGAAAAGGCAAACCTGTACCAGAAGTACCAGAAGTGCTATTCTTTTGGGAACTTTGTTCTTTTTGAAACTGCCCAGCTCTATCACTGCTACATTGCTCTGCAGTCTGTCGTTGAAGCCTGTAGCCATGACAGCATAACCAAAAATGCAGTATGTCTGAACGTGACAATCGCCAGGACCACTAATCTGGTCCCATAGAGGAGGGTCCTTAATCTCACCTTCTCACTGACGATCTCCCCCTGTGAGCTGCTCAGGGCACAGCCAGGCTGACCTGCCTTGCCTTTGTACCTCCTGCTGATGCATCACATAAGAACCCCGGGCCATAATCACTCACCACCTGGCTTCGGTGATGGGAGTGATCCCAGCCAGGACCAGTAATGTAAAATAAAGGAGCTCCCTGCCTCCAGATTTCCTTGCTGTTGCTTCTTTCGCAGACTCAGGTTTGCTACAACAGTTCTACTAGCAATACACAGAAAGACAGCTATCACAATATTTTCTTTTTTTTCTTTAAATGTATTTACTACAGGGGCTATAGCATCTCACTACACAGATCAGACTCATAGTTACCTTCTGGTTTTCAAGCTCCCTCTGCTGGATTACAGGCACATGCCTCCACCCCCATTTCAGCGCAACCTGGTGGTGGGTCTTGCATGGTATGGCCAGGAACTAACTCTGGTCTCTGTGCTTGCCTCATCAGGTGTTTTAGTCCCCTGAGCTATCAGGCTGGGCTCTAATATAGTATTTTAAAGCAAAGAAATTACAGTCAAACTGGGCTCAGAAAAGACAAAACAAATGGCATCATTTTCTAATATTACTTGTGTATACATATAAAATACTAATGAATTAATGAATTTGTATAGTTCTGACTGAACGATTTATGTGAAAAATCTCCTCAAATTCACTTATGTAACATTCAAAGATTAAAATTTTATGATTACTTTTATTCTATTTTAAAATATGAAATGCTGATAAATACTTTAAGTGTTTGCAAACATGCTAATTATAAATTAAAGTATTAAAAAAAGTAAAACTTAAATAAGTGGTTGAAGAAAATGTGTTCACATATGGAAGATTCCTTGAAGGAGAATCACTTCACAAAATTGATTCAGTAACATAAGGTAATTTTAATCAAAATTCAGTTATGAATTTGGTATCAATTATGACCTTTTATGAGGTGACAATTCATATATTTCCTGAAATAAAATGCTACTACAGTGATCTGATTCATTAAACTGATGAGATTATGGTAGGTTTTCCATAACTGCATAAAGATTAAGAGACAAATCACAAGAATACATAAAGAGACTGTTTATTATAACTATTCTGAAAGGGAGAACTGATTTTATGAGTGTAGCAGACTAATAAACAAAATATTGTCCAAAGGCATCACAAATAAAGTGGCCAGTATCAAGTAGTTGTTGCTTATATAATATTTGTATGGGTCTACAAAAACTGTTAAATTTTCCTCATCTATGAAGATCATGTAAGGCCACAAGTAGAAAAAACTGAAATTTAAGTGTTAATAACTTTAATTTTTCACTAGACATGGAACAGTGTGTGACGTGTCCAGATCACCAGTATGCCAACATTCAGAGAAACCTCTGCCACCAGAAGAATGTCACTAAGCGCTTGCTTAGGTAAGCTCAACAGCCAGGGTTCGATCCCTGCTTCCGCTTGCTGCACCGGCCCCGCCTTCGGGTGCGCTGAACTGGCGATGGAGTCCGGGCATGGTGGCGTGCACCTGTAATCCCAGCACTAGGGAGGATCACTATGAATGTGGGCTGCACAGTGAGACCCTGTGTACAAAAAAATAAAACCTAAAAAAAAAAAAAAGAAGAATGCCACCTTTCTGGCTTATGAAGACCCCTTGGGGAAGGCTCTGACTGGCACTGTCTTGAGTCTGTCTGTCCTCACAGCTACAGTAATTGGACTCTTTGTGAGACACCGAGACACACCCATTGTCAAGGCCAACAACAGGACTCTCAGCTACACCCTGCTCATCTCCCTCACCTCCTGTTTCCTCTGCTCCTTGCTCTTCATTGGCCGGACCAACACAGCCACCTGCATCCTGCAGCAGACCACATTTGGAGTTTTGTTCAATGTGTCTGTTTCCACTGTCTTGGCCAAGACCATTACCGTGGTGCTGGCCTTCAAGGTCACTGCTCCAGGCAGGAGGATGAGACAGTGGTTGGTGTCAGGTGCACCAAACTACATCATCCCCATCTGCACCCTGATCCAACTCACTCTCTGTGGAGTCTGGATAGGGACAAATCCACCCTACATTGACACAGATGCTCACTCTGAGCATGGCCACATCATCATCGTGTGCAACAAGGCTCCCTCATCACCTTCTACTGTGTCCTGGGATACCTGGGCTCCCTGGCCCTGGTGAGCTTCACTGTGGCTTTCCTGGCCAGGAACCTGCCTGACACCTTCAATGAAGCCAAGTTCCTGACGTTCAGCATGCTGGTGTTCTGCAGCGTGTGGGTCACCTTCCTGCCCGTGTACCACAGCAGCAAGGGGAAGGTCATGGTGGCCATGGAGGTCTTCTCCATCTTGGCCTCCAGTGCAGGGCTGCTGGGCTGCATCTTTGCTCCCAAGTGCTATATTATTTTGTTAAGACCAGAGAGAAATTCTTTGCAGGACTCTAGAGATAATAAAAGAGCAGAACATTTTCATAGTAACAAACCATTCTAAGTTAAAATATATGATTTTCGAAAATACATCATTGGCTCAGAGGTTACACTGTAGTATTATTTTCAGTTTTATATTTCATTACAGCTTGGGATTTACTTCAATTATAAATAGATTCATTTGTTCTCTAATTAGCCCTAATGTTGCTTTCCATAAGAAAAAAAAAAACACTTCAATTTCTTTTTTTTGTCTTTTTGAGACAGGGTCTCACTATGCAGTTCAGGCTGGCCTTAAGCTCACTTTGTAGCTCAGGCTGGTCTCGAACTCACAACAATCTTCCTTCCTTCACCTCCCGAGTGCTGGGATTGCAGGCCTGCACCACCACGCCCGGCTTCAATTTCTTTTTGAGTCTTGTTTTGAAATGCATTTGTTCATGTCAGAAAATCTATACTAAGTCCTTGTATTTAACCTCAAGTCATTTTATCTCCCCCATTTATGTCGTGCTCCGCTTGACCTTCTCAGTTACTTGTAACTGAGAACATTTAACATGATCACTGTTGTCTGCACATCATGACATTGCAGAATTCTCTTTTGTTTCATCGTTTTACTTTTTTAGACTTATTCTAACTTAAATATGGTTATCATAGCTCACTCTGACAGTTTTATATTTCCGTGCTCAACTTTATCTTTCAATATTCCTGGAAATATGTTTGAAGAAATTGGCTCCCATTGCCTTTTGAATCCTGCGGTTGGCTAATCACTTGTGTTCATTTCTCCTGAATTAAAGTGGAGCAGAAGACATTTCTGTTTCAGTTCTTACATCCACATGTGTATAAGCCTCATGTTTACTCTCTAGAGTAGTTCTATTCATTAAATATTAATTTTGTAAGTTTTGTTATATTAATCATTGTGTTTAAAAATAAAATATCAGAAAAACAAAGTATTGCAGTTTAATATATATTATGTTTATATAAAATCATTAACATTTTAAATATAGATTAATTACTGATGTACAAGATCTAACAGGAGCTAGAGACTTAGAGTTTTGCCTACTTAAAAAACCAAACTGAAGTTGGCTTTTGTCATAGGAACTTAAGCAAGTGATTAGGGGAGATTTGTTCTTAAGCCCCAAGATCAGCAACCAGAGCCAAGAGCCAGGGCCCTGGACCTGAGTTTGGAGGGAGCGCTCCCAGAGGAAGAGCAGCTGCCCCTGCCTGTCCTCCAGACTGTTGCCCTTTTAAATGTCTGAGGTCCAGGCTGGAGGTGAAGCAGGAGGGACCCAGTGGAGCAGCGATTGGCCACAGGCCTCGAGGTCTAGATGCACCTATCCAGGGAAACGCAGTTGTGACTGCCAGGGGGAGAAAGCATACAGACTTGAATTGCTGTCCCCACTGACCAGTTGGAGAGGTTTGCAATTGTGACATGTCGGATTCTGCAAAGTTATTGCTAAGTAAATGAATGCCAGAATGGTCAGGCCAGCTGGATCAGGCACGTGGAAGCCTTGCAAGTATGGGGGAAAAGTGTCTTCTAGAAGTGGAGTACAGCGGCATGGCCCTCGCCACTTGAGCAGTGGTGGTCTAGTGAATGTGCTAAGGTTTAGGCTTGGCATGGTGGTGGCCAATGGGGCTGGGGGAGTAGTTCAGTAGAATAAATGCTTCTCTGGCAAGCACAAGGGCCTGAGTTCAATCCCTGATTTCTGCCAGAAAGGGGGGGGGGGCAGCTGAGGACCTGTTCCTCTCTTGCTATTTACACTCGACTTGCCTCCAGGGCGTTTTCAGGCAAATAAACGTGCAAACTGATATGTAGCATCTTTCCAAAGGAGCCAGATCCTATGGACAGGCGCTTCTGTCTAGGGGCTGCAGCTCTGCGCAGCCTGGGGTTATGGATGCTCTGCGGAGGGGCTGCGGATAAAGATGAGGGACTAAGGTCGCCTCAGTGCTCCAGCGAGTCAGAAGCTTGTGCATCTGATCCCTGTTGGCCTCCGCACCACGCTGTGCCTAGCTCTTTGGTGGAAGCCAGGGAAGGACTAGCCCAACCTCTGCAGCCACCACCAAGTTTGGCCTCACCACCTGACCGCTGTCACCAGACGATGTACGTGGCCACCTTCATGGACTTCGTGGCTGCTCAGTGTCTGGTTTCCATTTAGGACCGCTCTGTGTGTCCTGAGCTCAAGGTGACCAAGGAGCACGGTGGCCAAGGGAAAACCTGGAAGGATTACAACCCACTGGTCACTGTCTCCAAGGAATAGTTGGATCTGAACAAGTACAGGCCCATTCAGACCCCTGGGGTGCAGCGACAGTCTAGAGAGTCCCGATGACGACATGGCAGCGGGCAGCTAACATGATCACAGGATCTCTATCGAGTCCACCCCTCAGCCCAGAGGAGAGACAGGATGCTGGCAGCGCACCCAGCTCCTGCTTCCACCCTGGAGTGGCTGCGAAGGGACAACAAGCCTCCAAAAAGAGGCATAAGTGCCCTACAATGGCTGTAGGATTGTCTATGGAAAATCTCCCGTTGTTGAAGTTCATTACAGAGTGCTTACAGGCGAAGGGCCCTTCTTTGCACGTGGTCCTACTGCCTTCCAAGGTTCTTCTGCTCAGGTGAGGTGACCTGCCACCACCAGACCTGCACCATGGAAAAGAAGTTCGGTTGTCCGTTCTGTGAGAGCACTTCCTGAGGAGTGAGCACCTCACAAAGCATGCCTAGCGTCACACCGTGTTCCATCCTAACAATATCAAGCAGTCAGAAAAGGCACTACCCAACAGAATGTGAGATGCTACCCACAATAGCCAGAGAGTGCTGGACACCGAAGTACAACACTACTCCCAGGAAAAAGGTGGATGGACACATGGAAACGGACCCTGAAAGAGGCATGCTGTGACAGCAGGAAGACACAGCACTTTGGTCAACATTCTGATTTTTCCTTTCCCTGCAAGTCAACACTGGGTCCCCTTGCAGAGGCAGCTCTTCTTTCTCCATTATTTTTCCAGGGATGGGGAGGAGGGGAAGGCCAAGACCAGGGTTAGATTTCCATCTCACGTTAGTGTACATATATCCGTCTGGGTGAGTTGACTATTGGTATCACACGGTGATCCTGGGCCTTTATGACTGCTGTCTTAGAACTGTTTTCTTACCTTTTAATGTAAAAAAAAGAGTGTGCTTAGGTTTGTTTTTTAGCAAAACCACTCGCTTAACATTTTAGATTACACAGAAAAATAAACTCTATAAAAAATAAAAACAAACATGTATTTCTATACAACCTACAATGAAAACACGAAATACAATCTAACAAAAAAAGTTAATTCCATTATCATATATAAGGCGGTCTTCACATATGAAGACCTTCAACACACATGTAATGCTTATACTGAAAACACGTGTCTTGCTTTCCTGGCCTTTTTGTGGGATATTCTTAACACCTCACTGGGCTTATTCTTTTTGTCAGGAAGTTCTTACTACATTATGCAATATGTAATTTTTAAGAAGATAAAACAGGGCTGGCGGTGTAGCTCAGCGGACTAAGCGCTTGCTTAGGTAAGCGTAGGAGCCAGTGTTTGATCCTTGGTTCCCCTAGCCGCGCCGGCCCCGCCTTCGGGTGCGCTGAGCCGGCAATGTAATCCGGGCGCGGTGGCGCGCGCCTGTCATCCGAGCACATGGGAGGCAAAAAGCAGGAAGATCACTATGAATGTGAGCTGCATGCATAGTGAGACCCTGCACCAAAAAAATAGAAAAAGACAAGAAGATAAAACAACAATAACCAAATATGAAAATCTTAATAATCACCTAATATTTAGAACAAATACCAACATTTTCCTATGAGCTTTGTGCTCATGTAAGAATACTAAGACATAATATCAGAAATTAAAATGTAGGTGAAATAAAATATAAACACAAAAAAGTCAATGCACCAGGAATCTTTGTTTTTAACTGTCACATCCAAGGCAGTCTTCACACACGATAATTCCATGTCCATCACACAAATATCACTTACACTGGTACCACAGATGCTTCTGTCCTGTCCATTATTTTATGGCACATTTGATAGCTTTTCAGTGTTCCTTTTCTTGTAATAGATGGCTGTAGTCAGGGTTTGCAAGGGAAACTATAGAACACACAATTTATAGAATTATGCCATAATAGTCACCCAAAGAGTCACCTACTAACAGTGTGCAGGAAATCTGTCCACACACTAAATGCCAGAAGAATCCTACAGATGGCCTGGATCCCACAGCAAGGTTCTGCATGAGTCCAGCTGAAGATGTGGAGCCCATGACAATGAATGACCCCACAAAGTCAACTGGATGCTAAGTGCACACAACAGTGCCCATGCAGGTCTGTTTGAAGGACTTGCACTGATGAGCCCGAAAGTCAGTGGTGGAACCTACAAAATAGGATCTATGCTAACAGGCTGAGGAATATGACTGGAGTCAGAAGGAAATGCTCAAGTTAAGAGCCAGAGCTCCAGTGAAGGTTCGCACAGCCATCCTCAGAGAAAAGAGATCCTGAGGTCCTCTGAGGATGTGAACAGATAAGTCTATATCAAAAAAAAACAGCATGACAAGCTTCTCCAGGACTTTGAAGAGTGTAGCATTGTCCCCTCCAGAGCCAAAAAGAGATGTTTGAAGTACGGCCTAGAGCTCCCCCAAAGTGCACTGTTGCCATTCTCACTAACAACAAAGTGCTGAGATCCTCCAACGATGAGAATAGCTGTATTTGTATCAGGAAAGCCACTATGACAAGCTCTTCCAGGATAAGCAATAGCTCCCTAAGGGCTTCTGTCCTTCTCTAGTTCTGCCTTTTCTGCTGCTCACAGCAATCTTCAGCTGGGCTTCCAACACCCAGTCTCACGCCAATTCAGTTTAGCCAAGTGGGAAAAGCTGACATCCAGTTATCAATCGCTCACACTGGCCTTTCAGATACTGTGCCTGCCTGTTCATCTGTGAGCTCACCAGTGGGCTCCAACTCTTTTGCATAGTTCCCTGGGCATAAACATTTTGCTTTGTCCTATGTTAGAAATATTCTCTTATGAGTTCCAGTATCAGTCCTTTAAGAACATTTTCCATGGTGTTTGGTACTTGTTGTATTTTTATTGTAAATTATCAAAGAATTTACACTACAGAAGTTTAGGGTCCTGTAAAATGAAAGGTTGCCCGGAGCTTTCTGTTTTGAGTAACATCATTTTAGCTGCACAACACACAAATACCCACTCCATCTTTGGTTGTATGGAAAGGTTCCATTTCAGGGTTCCATTTTTTGTAGATTTCCTATGAATATTTCTATCATGATATAATATTGACACCAGCACTTCTGGTTGTTTTTTTATTTTTTGTTTGTTTGTTTGTTTGTTTTTTGCCACATACTCTGCAAATGGAAATTTTTCTGAAATCCAAAGAGTGCACTGGTTCAACCCCCCGTTCTGAAAAAAGAAAGAGTACAATGGTGCAATGAGTAATTTGAAAATTTCTACATTCTTATGTAATTTTTGCTTTGTTCCTCTCTACATTTCCTATGCCAGGCAATCTACGCTCTTCTAGAAAATGTAACATCAATTGACAACTAGTAAACCAATTTTTGAATGTCACATTCCAATTAATTTTGGAGAAGAGAGCAATAATGTATCTGTTCACAGCATCATCTCATTTATTACCATATGGAAAATTACTTAATAGCTGTGTTCCAGGACATATTGATACATTGAAAGCTCACCTTCTGCAAAATGAGGAGCATGAATTTCTGGAGCATCCACAGGAATGTTATGTTTAAAACCTTTTGAAATGTTAGCATCTGAGAAAATAGAATATAAGGTTAATACAGAAAATTGTCCTTTAGAAGGTGCTGCTGTGTTTTTCATGTATGACTGCAGCTGATATAGAAGGGAAGAATCTTGTTGTAGATGGGCTAGACATAACAGTGGATATACAGCATGAGAGGTAATGTCAAGCTTAGCCTGTTCTTGTAACTCTACTAAAATTTGTGGGCTGGGAAATATTGTATATAGAGTTTTCCTCTCTAGAGAATGCAGAAGGTGCTAGGAGAGCAAGCATGGCAAGGAGAATATCTTCTGGTGACAGAGCAAAGCGCTGCCTGCCAACTAGGCAACAAGTCTCACAACCAGTCTGCTGCAGGCTCTCCCAGCACAGTGGATGATAGGCTCTCAGGTTCATTGCTTGATGTCTCATTGGAAGGTGTGGTATGTTGTGCAAGTGCATGGGTCCTGGTCACGAAACAGCTGTAATAGACACAATGTCTCTGAGTTATCTGTGGAAATACAAGTGTGTCCTTGGCCCAAATTTAAAAGTGATGCTGGCCAATTTCAAACATGTGTTTAGAGGTCACTCCAAGTAGGATTCAGAAAAGTTCAAACAGATATACTAAACTTTGACCCTGTAGTCCAACTTTGTTTCACTAGTAGATTCTTTAGTTTAAGATGAAGCCTTAGATTATTGTTTGATTATAGATTACAGGGGATCCCTATGACATGCTTATCAAGAAAACTCTGAAAGCGTTTACTAATACAAGCAGGACCAATATCAGATTTTTTTGTTTGGGACAGTCTTATGTTGGCAAAGATTTATATGCTATGCTGTATGATATGTCAACGTTGTTTACATAAATGACACATAGCATGGATTATATGTGAGAAGGCATCTACAAGGGCATGAATATATTTAAGTTTTTAAAAGAGGATTAGAAGGTAATATTCATCTGCCATCACTTGTTAATTCCAAGACCCCCAGAATTGCAACTTTATTAAGGAATACGCCTACGAAGGAGCTGATAGGAAGGAACATGACATCATGATTTCTCTAACTTGGGTCTGAAAATGTTGAATTCCTTTTACAGAGATTTAGAGCTTTAATGTATAGTCTGGAATATAGTTCAGTGGTGGTCCAGTACCTTCTTGGTAATACCAGTTCATGAGTTTGATTCCAACCATGAAAAAACCAAGCAAATAAATGAATACCTACAAAAAATTTTGATTAACAAATTTGTGGGATTGTCTCAGTTTATTAAAAATGGAAGCCAGGTTTGCAAGAGCATCTACATTATAATTTTCTAATGTCAATGGGCCTGGGGATTAGTCTTCCTTAATATAACAATAGCAGTATTAAAAATAGTTGTAATAAAATAGGCTTGCGACGATCCAATTTCAGTTGTTGTCCTACAAATGCTAATAAAATCCTTATATTTTCCTTTGGAGAATTACCAGTGGCCTTCATTATAAATTCAATTTCAGACTTAGTTTGTTTAATTAGAAGAGGACATCCCTGCAAGCTTTCATTGAAACCTTTGCTTTCTTGGTACCCTATCTTAGCCATCATTCTGCTTGCCTCTGAGACACACCTCTGTGAGGAGAGGTAAGTAAGAGAGTGTTTCATCCCTTTACAAGGTCTATGCCCCCTGGATTGACAGCAATGGGCAAGATAAATGATGTTATAATGTCTGTCTGAGCACCACGACAAGCATAAAGGAGTGGAGTGTACCCTGTGTGATGAACCAAGGGGGCCCTAAGGTTATCAAAACCATGGAGGGTGGATCTGGTCAGGTAAGCAGCAGGCCAAGCACAGGGCCATGATTGGGTGTTTACTTTGGTTACAACATCTCCTGTATACATCAATCTGTCTAAGGAATACCCATGTAACATAATAAAACAAATAGGCATGAGAACTGAAATACCCTGGGAAAAATAAACTTCCTTAATTAAATGCTCATCTTTACTAGATTCAATCACAAACTTAAGAGCATGAGTAGAATGATACTGGGAATTAAAATTTGTTTTCTGCTCAGGGTTGCTTGTGTGTCCGCATGTAGATAGAGGATGTAACCCACATACAACAAAATACACATTCTTTTCAGCACTACGTGGGAAATTTTCCAAAATACACGGCAGTGTAATCTGAAAAAATTGATAAACTAAATGTAAAATGATTAAAGGTATCCCATGCATATTATCAGATCATATATTCTTCTATCATGGCTCCTAGTAAGTATATTTCAGATGTTACATTAACATCATGCATTTGGAGTTAGTCTTTCTTCCAGGTGAGAGAAAAGCTTCTAGTTTTGTGTTCTTATTTATATCCAACTTTCTCCAACATGTTTTTTTTTTTTTTTCTTTTTTGTCTTTTTGAGACAGGGTCTCACTATGCAGTTCAGGCTGGCTTTAAGCTCACTTTGTAGCTCAGACTGGTCTCGAACTCACAACAATCCTCCTGCCTCAGCCTCCCGAGTGCTGGGATTACAAGCATGCGCCACCACGCCCGGCTCCAACATGTTTTTTAAACACCCATTTCCTTGCATTTATGTTTTCACTATGTTCTTACTATGGTGACATCAGATCCTGTATACATCAATCCAGGTAAAGAATTTCCATGTGAGTTAATAAAACAGGTAGGTCTAGGAACTGAATTACCCTGGGAAAAATAAAGTTGCTTAATTAAAGGCTCTTCTTTAGCAGATTCATGCACAAATTTAAGAGAAACTCTATGTTTTGCAAAAAATGACATCAATAACAACAATAGACAAAATAAAGTGGAGTATCATTTAAAAACATAACAGAGGAAATAAATTTAAGCCTAAAATAGAAGGTGCACATACTTCCTATGTACATAAATTTCCAAAATTAATATTTTAAGAATTGCAGTATTCCTCCTGAATGAGGCAAATATTTAATCTATTTTCTTGAAGATCAATTGTGTAAAGATGAATGTGTTGATTTTGGGGACCTCTAATTGTTTCCATTATTGTACATTTATTCTTATGTTAACACAATTATATTATGTGACAATGGCTAAGCAAAGTTTGGAATTCCTGTCATTTTCTTTAATTTATTTTTTATTTTATTGAAGTAGAAATATCAATCAGACAGTTTTAAGACATCTTAACAAGACAGATTTGATAAATTAATACATTGCAAACTGTTTTCATACTGTTTTGGTATCGTACAAGGTGCATACATGATATTATACTTACAGACATTATTATAGCAGATATCTCTTATCAATAAATTAAGAGTGTAGCTGTTTACTTATCTTATTTTTTATACCTGAATTATATCAAAAATTCCATAATTATTTTCCTAGTGGATGACCATAGTACTAGAAGCCGACATAATATCCTGTGCAACCACCATCAGTGCAAATCTTGCCTCTATGTAGAAGCACAGCGTTATCTATCCCAACTGTACTGTCTATTCAGGTCTACAAGATAAACCCTGAGGGTACTTCACTGACCACATAAGAAACATAAAGTACGTGTGTTGGTATATAAGTCTTTCTCTATCTAGGTCTTAACCATCCAGCAGAAAAGTATAAAAATGAAGTATACATCACGGGGCCATAATATTAAGCTGAGCTGTAAATGGCTATGGTCGACAACTTCTTTGAATAACTCACTATTGTTTTGGAATGCTGAACTGTGTTGGATTGTGTTGTCGAGTTGAAGCACCTAAGTTAGTTGAATGACAATGGAGTGCCCACCTTTGACAGGTGTAGACAAAGGAAGGGGTATAGAAAGAAAAAATCCTGTCATTTTAGTTTTGCTTTTTTTTTTCCTTTAAATTAATCTTACATGTTTATATCTTTTAATATGAACAACTAATCTGAAGAAGGCATCATGTAATGCAGCAAATCATTGTTGGGTTCTTATTACTTTGTTTAGTGAAATCTTCTATCATTTTTAATATTTTTTGTCTATCACTATTTTGCATTTTTTACAAATAGGAAAAAGAAAGAAAGAAAGAAAGAAAGAAAGAAAGAAAGAAAGAAAGAAAGAAAGAAAGAAAGAAAGAAAGAAAGAAAGAAAGAAAGAAAGGGACAGCAAGTGTGGCTGTGAGGTTCAGTGCCTGTGACTGTCACACAGACAACACTGCTACACTGGAAAATTTCTCTGCTGCAACTCTTGATCATGAACCTGTCCAGTGATAACTCCCAATCTTCCACTTTGAAGACAGAATGTCCAATATTTTCCCCCATCCTTGGGGCTTTTCTATTATGTCGAGTGAATCTTAATATTAAATCCTTTAGTGCAAACCATTAACAGTTCTCACGACATCTATGTCAATGGCTTAAAGATAAAGCTTAGCAGCAAATCTGCCCAGGAGGAGGTGGTCACTCGGGTATTGCATCAGTGAAACTGGATAAAGTCATGGTTACCTGAGGTGGGGAAAGTGATAGGCAAGCACTATTTCTGCCTTGTGTTTTTGTCCTGATCCCCAGACCTCAGATGTAGGGCCCAGGGTGACAATGGTGGCGAACTTCTCCAGAGATATGCAGCAGGCACTGGTGACAGCACCTGGGTAATCAGAGTGTCCACCTGAGTGTGAAACAAGGCCATGCTGAAACACACACAGCGTATTCTTTTACCTGGCTCATATTGCGATTTTCCTCTTCACTCAGCCCTAAGCTTTGCACACCCATCTAGGATGTTTGCTTTGATTGTTATCTTCTTCCTCCTGCAAGATTCCCAAGAGGAATCCCACTCTCTGCTGCCATGTTCCATGTACCATGTCCTTCCTCTGAGCTCAATGCCACTTGATGGCATCAGGTGATGTTTTCCATCTCAGTTCAATCCCTAAGATCGGAATGAATATCATTTAATGGAATGAAGGGCTTGCTGATGTTTTCATTTTCTACCTATTAAATTCCTTACATTCGCACAGGATTTTATTTGTATGTGTGTGTGTGTGTGCATGATCTCATTACACAGATCAAACTTGTAGTGATCCTCCTGATTTGCACCTTCCTAGTCTGAGTTTACAGGGGTGCGCCACCATGCCGGACTGCATCCCCAGTTCAGCGTGCCCCAAGGCAGGGCAGGCCATGCACTTACCTAAGCAGGCGCTTAGTCCACCGGGACAGATTGTTTTCTGCTATTTCTACCCCTCTGCTTAAAGTAACTTTTTACAGTAAATATTCAGTTACTGTTTCAAGTGCTTGAGGGTGCTCCAGGCCACCTACCACTGCAATCGGAGCGCAGAATGAAGAATGAATCATCTGTGAGTCTTTCCTCACACATGTGATTCTTCCTCAGGAGTGTGCATCTTTTCTATTCAGGCATAATTGTATCAGCTCACATACCCAAATATATAACTAAAACATTAATTTTCTAAAGGGTTAGAGAGTTCAAAACTATGACTGATTTTTAAGGAAAAGAGATGTCAGAAGAACAATAATTCACCAAGTCTTTCAGAATGTGCTGACCCACAGTGGTCCTGTAGCAGCTGCCCATATGCAGGGTTGAAACTAAATATAGAAATATCTTCCTTGGCCATAACATAATGCCATGAACTTGTTCTGAATATTACACATTAGGATGTGTGTTGTGCATCCTGATATGAGCGGAAACTAGCTGTTAGTCTAGCCAGCTGCAAAGGAGATTCTTTCTTACCAGTGTAGAATATTCAGTGTTTGATCCCTGAGGTATCTGTCCAGTTGTAGAGGACTACAGATTCCTTGCTTCTGTTCACACACAAAGTTGGGACACTGCCCCATTTTTGTCAACTGGTATTTAAGGGACTCACTGACAGAAGGACTTGGGGATCCCATCCATAGAGAGGACCCTTGCCTGGACCTTTCTCAATCAGCACCCTGACAACCACATGAAGGGTTACTCAGCACTGGCATCAGAATTTCTGGGGTGGAAATTCATCCACGCTGGTAAGCACAGGGACCAGGGTTTGATCCATGGGAGCTCATGCCATGCCAGTCCCACCCCCCAGGCATGCTGAGCTGATGACTGAGTCCTGCCGTGGTGGTCTACATCTGTAATCCCAGCACTGTGGAGGCTGAAAACAGGAGGATCACTATGACTCTGTACTGCATAGTGAGACCCTGTACTAAATACATTTTAAAAAAAACATTTTTAGAATGATTCACTAGGCATTTTGCTTTTATGGATTTATAGAAAAACCATGCAAAGCCAGAAATGGATATGGGTTTCTAGGCTGAAATAAAAATACCATTTATTTGCCTTTTTGCCCTATTTGCAATACATCTCAGTGTATAGTACTGAAAATATTTCTGTTTAGCTTATTACATTTATATTCTAAAGAAGTACTTAATATCTCCAGAATTTATTTTCTGACAAGTTTATATTCACTTAATTTTAGTTTTCACAATCGATACCATATTTTAATATTTAATGAATTTCAGTTCAAATAGGAATAGAAAGATAGACAATAATGAGAGATAGATGCATAGATAAACATATTAATTGATATTTAATTAATATATAGATAGATATAGACAGAAAGGTAACATTTTTATTATCTATCCTATTGATGCTTCTATTAATGGCTTTTTCTCTAAATAACCTGCCCCCCTTTTTATTTATTAAGTACACTTTATTTCAGATCAGGTATAACATAGTAAAATGAGATAACAGTTTCATTCATGTAGGGGTATTTTTGCTGTAATGAACATGGTTAAGTGTTTCCTTTCAAATTTGGAAACAGCATGACAGCAAAGTAAATTTTATTTCACCTCACTGACATTACTATCAGTGTATTTTCCTTTGACTCGGTCTTGTGGATACAAAAAAGTGAAAGATTCTGGGCCACTGTGTTGCTAATCTTTGCAGAAGGATATGCTGCCCAATCTTGCACTAGGCGGCGTAGCAGAGAGAATATAAACAGTGTGGCGTTCATTATTGCTCTTTCTTTGGTTACTGCTAGTCAGCAGCACTATGAAATCTCAAGTGAAGGGTATGTTCTTTCTTTAAAAGAAAAAAGAAAAAGGATGCATTTTTTGTGTCTATTCTGGTGCCTTGACCTCATAGGATGATGTGTCTTTTTTTAGCTACATTGCTTTCTGAAAAATATCCAGTTTTCCAATCCTCCTTGGGACTTAGTGAATCTAGATGACGGACAGAAAGTGGATTCGGAGTACAATATTCTTAATTGTTGGAATTTTCTAGAAGGCCTTAGACTTAAGATTAAAGTTGGGCACATTTTCCTCCCATGCTCCACTTCTTCATAAAATTAATTTATCTCAGAATATGATAGACTGGGCCACAAGAGTGACAGAGATATGTTGTACCTAACCATATCACACTTACTAACTGCGAGTGAGCTAAGCACCAGCTTCGGGCTTGTGCCACCAATTTTTCTCATGTAATGATCATGTTTGAAAATTTAATAACAGCAATAAGTTTTCAATTGGGAAAAGATGTTTACAATTTTTCTAATGAGGGGAAATATAATGCATTTATTACTTTCTCAGTGTATTTCATATTATCAGGTAAGTTTAATATGCAACTACATAGCTTTGCTTATGTATGCGTGTGCATACAAATTGAGTTTATACTTTCAGCTCTGAAGAAATAAGTACTATTCTAAGAAGTTACTACCATACATTTTTTGCTTAGACTCCCTTCTCAGTCTGCAGTAGGAGCTGCAGTTCTGGATTTAGAAAAAGCTCTCAGGAGGGAAAGGCTGCTTGCTGTTTTGCTTGCACCCCTTGTGCAGACAACGAGATCACCAGCGACACGTAGGAGAGTGTGCTGTGGACACGGTTTCACTCTATGTTATATTCATTCCATCCATCCAGGAAATGGGAAAAGCATTGTAGAGGACACCAAAGGTAAAACCCTTTCTTCACTTGTCAAATTATTTGTTGTAGAAGGTAACTGCCTTTTGGAACACACATTTTCCCCTTTGAAATGTACTCTAAGTAATTTTCCTTTTTTGACATTCTTAGTCCTTGTACTTTTTGTGTTTTGCATCATTAGGAATTGAACCAGAAATGTTCTGTGTCAGTGGTCTCTGTGGCCAGGTATTCTTATTTGTTATTACAAGACAGAATATCACCCATTTGCCTTAGGATGCCTTAAATATTCACCTCTATCCTCTAATTATCTGCAAGAGCACATAGGGGTCACCACATCTAACTACATTGGTTCATTTTTCTAGTTTCATTAAAAGCACTATTTTCTCCAGACAAGCCCTGTCCCCCTTGCCACAGATTCTGTTTTCCATCCCCATTGTGAGGTTTCACACAGACCATTTAAAGTCCACTCCTTACATCCTGTAGAGCCAGAGCAAGATTACAGTCAAGACAAAGGCAGGCCCACTTCAGGCGCCAGTGCCTGACACTCTTCTTAACACAGAGCCCATGCTCAGAGAGGCTCAAGGTTTTTGATGTATAACATGGATGTATCAGAGCCCAGTACAACTTTTTGGTTTAATCCCTGTTCCTCTGGAATGCATCAGCCAGTAGGGGAGACAGTCTATAGCATGAATTAGAATGTGCACCACAGAACTGCATGGAAGATGTGCACACAGAACACGGGGTCTAACAAGTGATATCTGCTCTAGAGGAGGGAGTCATGGACCTTTTCACTGAGGTGATAGATTTAGTGTTATATGAAATATCTGGGGAAGCATTAATAGAGGTTTGAGGAAGAGCATATAAACTAAGTAATAGAAGTAGATCCCTCATTACTTAGTAAAAGTAGAATTTTTTATGGATATACCAGATTTAAAAGTAAAACAATTCACAAATAGTGTTACTTAGGAGGTATTTATTATATCAAAATTAAAAGCAGTCACATAAATCCTTGATAGGAAGAAAAGAAGTGGGCATAAAGGCACACTCTCCACTCATGTAACATTCAAATATCCTGAAGGAGAACACCATGTTATTGAAATACAAATACAATGAGGATGAGCATTTCACCATATTCTATACAATTTGTAGAATCTAATGTTGAACACCATAAATACCAACTTAGAAATATTTAACTTTCTTATGAATCATGACTTGGGCATCACAATAAATATTTTCATTTTTTGTTCTAAGCCGATTCCATTTCTATTTTCCCATTCAAGAATAATTTAATCACTTTTCGATTGTGGGTACATTATAGAACACATTGGTGGACTTGAAGTCATTTTTTTTCATATTTGTAGTATCTCACTATGAAACTCAGATTCCTCCTCATCCTCCTGTCTCAGTCTCACTGGCTTTGGGAGTACAGGTGTGAGCCACCATAAATAGACTCAGTGGGTAGCTCAGCGTGCGCTGGAGGCACAGTGGCAGCACATATGTTTCCAGTGATTGAACCTACATTGTTGCACTAGCTTAAGCAGGCAGTTAGTCTTCTGGGATATCTCACCTACTCTTCATTTTTAAAATCATAAGAAAATCAGAAATGAGGCAATGACAGTGTCATGAACTTTTCATGGCACTTCACAAGATTAGAAGCAATGCAACATGTTAGGAGTATACATGAATCCGAAGAGCCAAAGCAATGCTGAGCAACAAGAGCTGTCCTTAAGGATTCAGAGTACCTGACTTAGACATGACAGAGCCACTATAACATAAAGCCATGTTATGGGCACGTAAATAGTTGTGAAATAGAGTAGGGGTCTCAGAAAGAAACATATGCATCTTTAGGAACCTCAACCAAACCCAGAAATATACATGCAAGGAAACATGGTTAAAAGTAGCTTTGGGAAAACTGGATATCTATCAGAAGAGGAAAATATTAGAGTCTGATCTGTCACCTAGAAGAAAAATCAACTCAAAATGATGGAAGACTTTACTGTGGTATCTGAAAAATTGTAACCACTAAGTGACACAATGAAAAAATTATAATATGATATTATGCATAGGATATTGTGATAATTTTGCACTTACTTTAGCAAGACTTATGAGTTATGATGTAATGAGGTTTTATGGAAAATATTCCCACCACTACAGAGAAGAAATATGTATTCTGTTGAGTTTGGGTGGAATAATGTAAAACATATGTTAGCCTCATTTATTTAATGTTATTTTACAACTCCGATATTTTTTCTTGATATTTTTGTTCAGGTCATTTGCCTATGTAAAACATTGGAGTATAGAGGTCCCCCATCATGACTGCATCAGCATTTATGTCATCGTTAATACCCACAGTGTTTCTTTAGCAAGTTCTATGTGTAATGTTTGGTGCACATATGTTTATAATTATTACCACTTTGTGTAGCATTTCGTCCTTAACATATTTATATATATGTTGACACTGCTTGGCTCTTTTGGTCACTTTTTAGTTCCATGTCTCACACACTTCAGAATGCTATGCTAGAAATATGGTTGAAGGAAAATCTCATTTCCACATCAAGGACACTGACCAATGGAATATAATTTATTTTTTTAAAACAGATTCTAACTTGACAGAGGAGATGAAATTTGTACTGTCTATTCTGGCACTAAATGCTGATGTTATATAAGCTCTGTGATGTAAGCTTTGAATTATTTTTCTATGGTGAGATATGTTGGTTGTAGTTTGGTAGGGATTGCGTTAAATCTCTACAGCAATTTTGGGAGTATGGATATCTTTACAATGTTGGTTCTTCCTATCCAGGATCAGGGACTATCTTTCCATTTTCTGAAATCATTTTCGATCTCCTTTTTCTTAGTACTGAAATTTTCCTTGAAAAGTACTTTGACTTCATTAGTTAGGTGAATTCCAAGGTATTTTATTTTCCACGGTGCTATTGTAAAAGGTATTGTTTCTCTAATTTCCCTCTCAGTGAGTTTGTAATCTTTTCAGAGGAATGCTATTGACTTTTGAGTATTGAGTTTGTATCGTGCTATGGTAATGAATTTGTGTATGAATTCTAGGAGCTCTTTGGTGGAGTTTCTTGGGTCTTGCATGTAAAGTAGCATTCATCTGCAAATAATGATAATTTAACTTTTTCTTTACCTATTCTTATTCCTTTTATTTCTCCCTCTTTTCTAATGGCTGTAGCTGATGATTCCAAAACTCTATTGAACAGAAGTGGTGATAGAACACATCACTGTCTTGCACCGGATGTGAAAGTAAAGATTTCTGTATTTACTCATTTAGAATTACGTTAGCTGATGCTCCACATCACTAGCCATCAGTGAAATGCACATTCAAACAACACTGAGATACCATCGCACCCCAGAAAAGAATGGCTATCATAAACAAATAAACAACAAACGTGGGAGAGGCTGTGGAGAAAAGGAAACCTTGTCCTCTGCTGGTTGAAATGTAGACTGGTGCAATCATTATAGAAATCAATATGGAGACTCCTTCTAAATCCAGGACAGGAAATCCCATTCAAGCCGGATACCCCATACTGGGAATTTTCCCAGAGGATCTGAAAACATTGTATCATGATGGTATATATGTACCTATGTTTATAGAACCACAATTTTTGCATGCCCATCACCTGAGGAATGGATGAAAAAGATTCTAACTATACAGTGGAGCATTACCCAGCTATAAAGAATGATAAACAACACTGAGATACCATCTGACTCCAGAAAGAATGGCTATCATAAGGAAATCAACCAACAACAAATGTTGGAGAGGTTGTGGGGGAAAAGGGAACACTTCTCCACTGCTGGTGGGAATGTAGACTGGTGCAACCATTGTGGAGATCAGTGTGGAGACTCCTCAAACGAGTAGGACTGGAAATCCCATTCAATCCAGCTATCCCCCTACTGGAAATATTCCTAGAGGAATTGAAAACATTGCATCATAGTGACATATGTGTACCTATGTTTATAGAAGCACAATTTGTGATAGCAAAATCTTGGAAACAACCAAGATGTCCATTACATGAGGAATGGTTGAAAAAGATGTGGTATTTCTATGCAATGGAGTATTACTCAGCTGTTAAGAATAATAAGCTTGAAGCATTTATATTGAAGTGGATGCCACTTGAACATATACTCATAGGTCAAATAAACCAGACATGCATATGTAAATATCATATAGTCTCCGTAGTATAAGAAGCGAAAAGAACAAATGCAAATAGAAATATACAACAACTAAGAACAATTGAGTCAGATAGGGCAAAGTGAATGGCATATGCTGCAGGGTACTAATGAGCTTTCCTTCTGGATAGTTAACAATTTAAGTTCACAAATCAAAATTGGAGAAATAGAAGAGCCTCAAGACCAGCCAACATTCTGGCCTTAGACTGTCAAGGTCAATGAAGAGTCAGGAAATAGGAGAAACTGTACTGTAACATTATAAAACTTAGTTGAGCCCCCAATTTTCTGAATAAGGAGATTATGGAGCCACAGAGGGAAGTGGTCGAAGTTCTATAGTGTGCCTGGGGAGAGTCACATGGAGTGAAAAACTTTCTCTCAGACTCTCACAGAGAGCAAATTGGTCAAGCATTGGCCGAGACTCATCCACATGGATGACACAGACAAAAATGAAGTATACATAGTGGAGCCATAATATTAAGCTGAGCTGTAAATAGCTATGGTCGACAAATTCTTTGGATAACTCACTATTGTTGTGGAATGCTGGACTGTGTTGGATTGTGTTGTCGAGTTCAAGCACTTAAGTTAGTTGAATGACAATGGAGTGCCCATCTCTGACAGTTGTAGATAAAGGAAGGGGTATAGAAAGGAACAATTATGATGTGTGTGTATAGACAGTACAGTTGGGATGGATAACTCTGTGCTTCTACATAATCTTATGAGAGGCAAGATCTGCACTAATGGTGGTTGGACAGGATATTATGTCGGCTTCTAGTACTATAGACAACCACTAGGAAAATAACAAGGTAGAAAGTGTTAATTATTGAATCTTTGATGTAATTCAGGTATAAAAAATAAGATACACAAGCAGCTACACTCGCTTTATTTAATGATAAGAGACGTATGGTATAATAATGTCTGTAAGTATAATATCATGTATGCGCCTTCTGTGATACCAAAACATTATGAAAATAGTTGGCAATGTATTAATTTATCAAATACATCTTGTCAATGTATCTTAAAACTGTCTCATTGATTTTGTACTTCAATAAAACAAAAATTAAAAAAAAAAAACTTCATGCTCAGAAAAAAAAGGATCTACAGAATAAGGTATAGGATTTCAAGATAAACCCTAAGGGGACTTCACTGTCCTCATCAGAAACAAAAACTACATGTTTTGTATATAGGTCTTGCTCTATCTAGGTCTTAAGCATCCAGAAAAAAAGTATAAACATGAGGTATACAACACGGGGCCATAATAATAAGTTGAGCTGTAAATGGCTATGGTTCACAACTTCTTCAGATAACTCACTATTGTTGTGGAATACTGGACTGTGTTGGATTGTGTTTGAGTGCAGGCACCTAAATTGGCTGAATGACAATGAAGTACCCATATTTGACAGGTGTAGACAAAGGAAGGTGTATAGAAAGGAAGAATCATGATGTGTATGTGTATGCATAGTACAGTTGGGATAGATATGCCGTGCTTCTACATAATTCTATGAGGCAAGATTTGCACTAATGGTCATTGGACAGGATATTATGTCAGCTTCTAGTACTATGGACAACCACTAGGAAAATAACAAGGTAGAAAGTATTAATTATTGAATCTTTGGTACAATTCATGTATAAAAAATAAGATACATAAAGAGCTACACTCTCTTTAAGTTACTGATAAGAGACATCTGCTATAATAATGTCTGTAAGTATAATATCATGTATGCACCTTGTACAATACCAAAACATTATGAAAAGTTTGCAATCTATTAATTTATCGAATCCATCCTGTTAAGGTGTCTTAAAACTGTTTCATTGATATTTGTACTTCAATAAAATAAGAAAACAATAAATTTAGAAAAGGAATGATAAACTGAAAGCTTTTGTATTTAAGTGTACTTAACTTGAATATATATTCAGAAATGAAATAAATCAGATATACATGTGTAAATATAGTGTAGTTGCCTAGTATAAGTACTCAAAAGAATAAATACAAATAGACACGCATAACAAAATTAAAAGGAAAGTGAGAACTTAGGAATTGGACAATGAGGAGAGGGCAAAGATAAAAGGTTGGAAACAACACAAGGGCAAAGCCATACATTTATACATACAAGATGTTTAAGTCAACGATCCTGAGAAACATCAGCAGGTTTTTGAAACTAGTATTTAAGTGATGGGAGTGTCACCATGACTAACTATATGTGCTGATACCTGTGAACTAAGCAACTGCACTGAAGAGAGCAATATAGAATAGAAGGGTCATGCTTAGAATGCCTGTCATTGTGGTGTTCTAAATATGTACTGCTTGTAATGACATACCAATTATTGTTATACTGTCTCACAAGTAAATGTTTGTTTTAAAAAAAGGGGTAATAAATAAAAAAATACAAGAAATGTAATGTCACAGGGCTATCCTGCTACAATGCTGTACATGGTTAGAATTATAAATTTCTATATTAAAATATGTAATTCTTTATTCCTATTTTTAGTATTTATAATTTTTTCTCCATTTTCTGTATAGACTTGAAGTTTAACATATCGATACTAGATGGAAAAAGCCTGTTCCATGTTGTACCTAAGATGTTTGATATTCAGACAGAAACTGAGGTGAAACTCAACTGCACATATTGTAGGGTAATAATAAGCTTCTCTTCTGGAGTGTTACCAACTTATGTTTGCAGACCAAAAATTGGCCCTAGCCTTTCAACCTCAGTGAAGACTCAGGGCACAGGAAAACCTGTACTGCAACATCATATAAGTCAGTTGTGTCCCAAATTTTCTGATCAAGGAGATTTTGGCTCCACAAAGTATGATCAATGACATAGATTGTGCCTAAGGAGAGTCACCTAGAGATAAAATATTCTCTCTGGCTTTCACAGAGAGCAATTCGGTCAAGCAATTGCCCAGACTCATCCACATGACTGACACTGACAAAGACCTACAAACTGAGGTACAGCGTTACAGGATAAATCCTGAGGGGACTTGACTGACATTATTAGGTACAAAAGTTACATTTCTTGTTATATAGGTCTTGCTTTATCTTGGTCTTAACAAAACAGCAGAAAAGTATAAAAACGAGGTGCAAAAAGTAAAACCATATTAATATGCTTAGCTGTGAAATGCTTAAATCAACAGCTTGTGGCATGGCCAGTCCCACATATAGCCTCTACTATTATGGACTGCTGGGCTATATTGGATTATTTAGCTGAATTTACACACCTGCAATATCTAAGTGGCAATGGAATACTCATCTCTAACAAAACTAAACAAAAAAGAGTATTCAAAGCAAGGATGATTTTGTATCTGTATATACAAGATAGGATAGATATACAACTACTTTCTCTGAATTCAATGAGAAGAAAGATTTGTACAGGATATCATGTCTATATCTTGTGATGA
>PVKA01033045.1:0-24752 GCA_004027165.1 Ctenomys sociabilis | reverse complement strand
AAAAAAAAAAAAAAAAAAAAAAAAAAAAAAAAAAAAAAAAAAAAAAAAAAAAAAAAAAAAAAAAAAAAAAAAAAAAAAAAAAAAAAATCAAGAAATCAAAAATCTGGTTCTCTGGATAAACAAGCTAGACAAATTTTAGCAAAACTCACCCAAGGAAGCAAATACCCAGAACGATACAATTAGAAATGAAAAGGGCAAACTCACAAACAACAATGCTGAAATCTAGAAATAACGACTTCAAAAACCGGTACTCTGATAAATTTGAGAATCCTAAAGAAGTAGATGGGACTCTAGATATATATACATTAGTGAACCCAATCAAGAAGACATATGAGGTATGAATGATCCAATAACAGGCAATGAAATTAAGGATGTTAAAAAACAATACTACCAGCTAAGAAAATACAAAGACAATGAATTCACTGCTGAACTCTACAACATCTTCAAGGAAGATCTAAAACAAACACTCCTCAGACTCTTTAATGAAACTGAAAAGGGGTAGATTCAACTTCATTCCTGGAAGCTAGCACTAGAACAACCACCAAAAAGAAACAATTACAGGCCACTCTCTTCAATGAATAGAGGCCAAACTTCTCAAGAAGATAATGGCAAAAGAAATGTAACAACCAACCAAAAAGATCATACATTATGACCAAATCATAGAAATAAGGGTTCAATACAGACAAATCAATAAATGTAATACACCACATGAACAAAAGAACAGAAATCATATGATCACCTCAATATATACAAAAAAAAAAAAAAAAAAAAACCTTTGACAAAATCCAACATCCACTCATGATAAAAGGTCTGAAGAAAACAGGTATAAAAGGACCTTAACTCAATCTCATAAAAGCCATATATGACAAACCAACATAAGGAAAAGCTTTTTTACCTAAAATCAAAAACAAAATAGGGATGATCACTATCACTCCTGTTGAACATAGCATCAAACCTTTAGCCAGAGTAATTTCACAAGAAAATGAACTAAAGGAGATACATACAGGAAAGCATAAAGTCAGTTTATCATTACTTTCAAATGACACAAGCCTTTACACAGAAAACCCAAAAACTTCCACCAAAAGAATCCTGGAATTACAAACGTAGCAGTATACAAACTCAACACAAACATACATACACAAAAATTGATTAATTAATGAATTAACAGTGTGTGAGGAAAATGGCAATGTACCAATAATTAAAATTCAGCCTCTCTCAGACCCAGAATCCAGATAACCAACAAAAAAACTCAGAACTTGATGAAGAGAATCATTAAAAAAAAAAGTAGGCTGACCAGATAGCTCAACAGACAAAAGGGCCTGTTTAGGCAGAGCGCAGCAGCCAGGATTTGATCCCCCATGTGCTGCACCAGCCCTACCCCTGGGGCACACTGAGCCGATGATTACAACTGGGCATGGTAGCATGTGCCTGTAATCTCAGTACTTAGGGGGCCAAAAACAAGAGAATCATTATGAGTCCAATCTATGTAGTGAGATCCTGCAGATCCTGTCCTGAATCAAAAAAAAAAAAAAAAAGTTTATAAAAATTGCAGAAGAACTCATAAGAACATTAAAAGTGATAGAGACATTGGAGAAATGAGCCACATAGCAGAGAAAAGAATGAAGTTGTTCAGCTGCCAACAAGGGGAATGACTTTCCACAGACATAATAAGTACCCAGTGCCAGAAGCTCCAGAGAAAAACAGTGGCTAGAGATAGAGTCCAGCACAGTGCCTGCCATACTCCCTGAAGGTTTAATCAGGCTTAAGACTGAACACTCAGAACTAAAAATAACTTCACTTCAAGGTTCCCAGCATAAACTTCCCACAGTGACTGAGACAGGGGAGTTTTGGACAGGAAGTAGGCTAATCATAGACTCCTAAATATGCTCAAGCACAGGCTAGAAAGGGTATGAGTCCTGCCCCCTATTGAAAGAAGCTAGACTGAGTGTTGCACTCAGGCAAGGCTGGGTCTGAAAAGGCTGGCATTAAGTACAACAGACTGCTTGAAGCCTTGACTCACTGCCTACATTCAGCAAAGATCAGAGGTTTGACTTTCGCGTGTACCAACGTGAACAAGGACACACCTCAGCTTGGACAGTCATACCAGTCAGTAATAATCAGACAAGGAACCTCTCTAGAAAGGACAGGGGAAGAGGTCACTTAACAAACCCACAAACAAAAACAAAAACAAAACCCACAGGCTATAAAACTACACAGAGAAAACTGTAACTTCCTAAATGTCAAAACTGTGAATCCAGGAGAAAAAATTACCCATTCAAAAACACAGGAAACAAGCATGCTGGCAATCTGTACACCCAGCACTCAGGAGGCTGAGGCTGGAGGACTGCCATGAGTTCATGACCAGGACAGTCTACCTAGTGAGGTCAAGCCAGCACATAATAGCAAGATGCTCTCTCAGAAAAGAAATAGTTTTTCTTTTTCCAAACTTAAAAATGTATACATATTAGAAAATTACTACCTGTATACAATATATGTTGATTCTTTTCCCATTTCCCTTCCCTCACTTCAACCCTTTTCCTCCCCACACACAACAGCATTGTCTCCATCTTTTTCTGATTCTCATTTTCCTTTTCCCTATTTTCCTTCCTGCTCCCGGCTCCCATTATACACATTATATATCTTGACCATTATACACATTGGTATAGCTTTTACCCACTTTAACCCATCTGAAATTCTTGTCACATCTTGGAAACTTTTGTATTACTTCTGTGTACAGTTTTCTGTGTTTTTTTGTGCTATCTTCTGATTCTTAAGTGATCCAAATTATTCTTAAATTTGTGTACTTTGTATCATCTAGTCAGCATTGAATCCAGCACAGTGCCTGCCAACATTGGACTAACTTTTTGTTCTCTTTTGCTGTTTTTAAACAGGTCTTTTGTAGGACTCCCCTCCAGGTTCTCATCTCAGTCCAAGAAGTCAATATTTGTAACAAGATTGTTATTGGAATCTCACTAAATTAATTCCAATCTACCACTCCCACTGCAATCCATGGCAAAAGTAAAGACATTAAAACATATTTATAAACATTGGGGAGTTAAGAGGCCCTAAGTCCAGCTACAAAGATGGCTTTCTGGAACCAAGAGGCTGACCTAGGGCTACACCTGGGTTTTATTCAGTGCAGGAGTGGCTAAATGATGGAATGACTGAGAACTGTGGGAAGTAGGTAAGTACTGTGAGCTGACCTAGACAGGTGGCCTGCATTTGCCTCTGCCAATATGCAGATAGGATATGTAGAGAAAGTAATCTGCATTATGCTATTCAGATAGTATCTAATGTTTTGGGGGTCTAATGCTTCAGCTCTGATGTAATTTTTCAAACCCCAGGAAGACACAGACTCCATCTCAAGGCTTGATCCCAGCTGCAGCACAGAGCACTGACTCTTTGTCCTGTCTCCACCCGGATCACAGTAAAGAGCAGCAGGTATAGGTTACCAGGGAAACACATATGCCACCTTCAGAGACTATCACCAGCACCTGAGTTTTATGAAATAGCAGTAATGGAAATAATAAAATAGATCAGTAAGTCTCTTGACAAAAACAGATCAATAATTAAAACAAATGATGACCTAAATTCCTCTATTTTGTTTATCTATATCTACTCTAGTTTCACTAATCACCAGCACCTCAGCTAGACCAATACACATTGCATAAGGCCAATAAAAAGGATAAAGAGAAGTCCTACCCAGTCCTGTACATATCAATACAAGGAAAAGGGTTGAAGTGAGGGTTCAGTCAAAATAGTCAATCACTCTTCTTTCAAGGACAGCTGTTCAGGTGATCCTCCACACCTTTCATTTGACAACTGCCAAACACAGTCCTGTCTTCTATATTTCATATTCTACCTTCACACTGATTGACTCTGCTGTACACACATTCAGTACAAGTTTTAATCTCCAGGATTTCTGAATCTCTTTTATGAAATCTAGTTCTTTTCTCTGTTGGGCATTCATTGTTTCCATGTCTTTCCTAAATTCCTCTATTTTGTTTATCTGTATCCACTCTAGTTTCACTAATCAATTCCTTCATTATGGTCATCATTTCTTTAATTACTGATCTGTTTTTGTCAAGAGACTTACTGATCTATTTTATTATTTCTATTACTGCTATTTCATTAAATTCAAGAAGATGACCTTTGATTTCTACTGCCTCAATGGTCTCTACATTTGCCTTGGGTGACTTGGGGATTATGTGCTACATCTTGCTCCTGCTTCTTCTCATTTTTTTCTTTTTTTCCATAATTTTATTGAAGAACAAATAGCAATGGACAATTTCAAATCATATTAGTAGAACAGATTCAATAATTAATACATTGTATATTGTTTTCTTAGTGGTTATTTGTTGTACAAGGTACAGACGTGATATTCTATTTATAAACACTATTTGAGCAGATCCCTCTATTCACTGAATTCAGAGAATGTAGCTGTATACCTATCTTTTTTTAAGCTGATTTATAGTACATTTTCAATAATTAATACATTTTACATTGTTATCTTCCTAGTGGGTATCCACAGTACAAGAAGCACACAGGATATCCTATCCAAACACTATTAGTGAAAATCATTCTTCTCATAGAATTATGTGAAAGTAACTGTTCTTTTCTTGTTTTTTGTTTTCTGCATTGAGGCTTGTAAATTGTTCATGCTGTTAGCTTTATTATTAGTATTAACAACTCTTTAAAAATGATTCATATTCAGAGATGTCTTCAAGGAATAGCTGACTTTTGGCATGCAAGTCTCTCCCACAATTCTACCTCTTAAATTTACTAGGAATGACAGATTGCTCCGGGTTGGCCTAGCACCCCAGACAATATAGGTGTTGGTAAATAAAAAGATCAACAGATCATAAGTATGTCATCTTAGAAAAAGTAATAAAATCAGTATGACAACATCAAGCAAACTGGAAAATGACAAATTATGGCAGCTATTAATTTGTTGTCCTAAAACATAGGTACAAGAGGAGACCGCCCAGGCCACTGGAACCTGAATCGACCCAGGGAGCAGGCCCAGCGTGGAACCTGAACTCCCTGCAAAGAGGCTAGAGGCAAGACCCACCAAGCTGATTGAGGAGCAGAACATCTTGCCAGTGTGGCACAAAGGGTTCACCTGCAAGGCTGCAGCGGGAAAAAGTGGAGCAAGCAGCCAGGCCCAAGCCACACCCACCTGAAGGAGTCTTAACTTCATGAATAAGGTAATAACTCTATCAATGCTCTACACCAAAGATCAAAAATCAGTGGTATACAAAATGACAAAGAGAAGGAACAAAAAGCAGTCTCAGGCCCCAAGTCCACCCAGTACAAATGCAGAAGACTCTAGCATAGAGGAAATTGGAAATCACACACCTGAAATCTATGAAATAATAGCGTTAGAAGTAAAGAAACAACTGCAGAAAGGTATAGAAGAAATCAGATCAGAAATAATATCTGAAGTAAAAAATGTAGCAATAACTATAATCAAAGAAGTACAAAGTGCTTCTAAAGAATATGCTGATAAAAAAAATAGAACAGAATATAAAAATGATGGAACCCCCAAATAAGCATTATAGGAAAGAAATAGAATGTATGAAACAGATGCAAAGTGATACACAGGAAATTAAAACCTCAATCACAAGCTGGCAAATCCGTTTGAATGAAAGTGAAAATAGACTCTCTGACCTTAAAGACACCATTGCAGCTAGTGAAAATGTAAGCAACGATCTCTTAAAGACAACTAGGATGCAACACCTGCAAGATGATACAAAGATGAACAATGTGAGACTAATAGGCATCAATGAGGAAGGAGTCAATACAAATGATATAAACAGAAAATGGGCAGAATAGCAGAAAACTTCCCAAATAGGGGGCAACAATCTGACATTCAGGAACCGAAGCATATAAGAACTCCAAATAACATCAACCCAATTAAAACCACTTCCAGACATATAATAATCAAGATCCCAGAAATTCAGCCCAGAAACAGTATACTAAAAGCCGCTAAAGAAAACAAACAGATCACATTTAAAGAAAAACCCATCAGGATAACGGCAGATTTCACTTTACAAACCATCAAGTCAAGAAGAGCATGGAGCAAAGTACTTGAGTCTTGCAAGAAAACAAATTCCAACCCAGAATGACATACCCTGCAAAACTCTTTCAAGTATAATGGAGAAATAAAATACTTCCATGACAAAGAACAACTGAAGAATTTCATGATGACCAAGCCAACCCTACACAGACTACTAAATAATGTTCTAGAGAGGGAGCAAAATGATCACAACCCCATGAATGACAATGGAAAGCACCCACCAAATAGGACAAACACAGGAGAATAAGAGGTACACAACAGTAGTCTTTCAGTTATTCCTCTGTGTACAGCAGCAAAATATTTCTATCAGCACACTCTACAAATGGATTTCTCTTGCACCCTATGGGTCATAATTCCATATGAGTCTACAGGGTGGATTTCAAGGAAGTAGCTATAGATCAGTCCCCCAAGTGACACCTGGCCACCAGTAAGTGTCATGGTCATTATCCATGTTCACAACACACTAAAACTTTGTGCAATATCCTATCCCCAAACTGTCAGAAGTGATGGTCATTTATTTGTCATTCCAGTATTTATCTCATGTTTTATTCTTAGAACTTCCTTACTATCATCAAAACTATTTCTTAGTTCAATTGTTTTGAAACATTTAATTTTTAATTAATTAGTATTTAATTTTCTGAATATTGCTTAATCTTAATTTTTGTTTTAAGATTTACACTATATCTTTGAATTACAATTTATCTAAAAGACATCATATGATATCTTCCCCTAGTATCAGAAAATTTAAAAAGTATATTTCCATTTTCTGTTGACTTTATATTATTTGTTCCCTGTCCTTTTATATGTTTATTTGTTTGTTTGTTTTTGTTGGTGGAACCAGGGATTGAACTCAGGCCCTTGTGCTTGGCAGGGAAGCACGTATTTTACTGAGCCATCTCCCCAGCCCCTTCCCTGTCTTTTATACACACATACACCCAGATATATGTGAAAAAAAAATACGTGTATAACCTGACATAAGATTTGTACTGTTTCATAGAAATCTTCAATGACCTTTTAAATAAAGGCTCATCCTGCATAACTGTCACTTTGAAAGCTCTTTATTGGTCATCCAGGAGCATACTGCAACTTCTCATGCCTTTTGAATTAGGCTTTTTGTTATTTCCTATATGCTATGTCTGGAGGTATTAAAATATTTCAAGTCTGTACAACTAGAAAACATTTTACTTTTAGTTTTCAAAGGTATGTTTACTAAGTACAAAATTCAAAGGACATTTTTTTTTTCTTTTAGTCCTTTAACTAGTCTAGTTTCTTACAAACTTGTCCTTTTTTTATTCTTTGTAATGTGGAATGAGATGCTATTTAATTTTGTTCTTCCATAGCTAGTATTTTTTATGTATATACTTTAACCACTTTTTTCTTTATAATAAGTTTTAGACAATTTCATTTTTGTGTATGATTTTATTTAAATTTGTTGTGCAATAGGTTCATTTTTCTTGGAAATGTGGTATTATAAGTTCAACTAAATTCAGAAATTTTAAATCTTTAAATATTCATTGCCTATTCCTTTCTACTTTGAGAATTCTAATTATATGAATATAAAAAAGAAAGGAGCAGTTAATGCTTACAATTTTTGTTTGTAACTCTGATTTTTTTCCTCTCTTGAATTTCTTGTAACTTCTCAGTTATTTTTTTTTAAACAAAACTTATACATTTATATCTGGTAATCTGAAAAACTAATTTACATATAGCATCATGTAATACAGCAACCATTATTGGATTCCTATTACTTTGTTTTGTGAAATCTTGCATCATGTATAATGCTGTCTTCTTCTATTATTATTTTGTATTCTTTAAAAATAATAATAAAAAGTACAAAAAAATACATACAAGATTTATCGTGATAAAAAAAACCCTAAGACAAATCAGAAACTTACATACAGTATAGACTTACTCAATAGATACATTATAGACTAAGGGGAGAAAATTTCAAAAGGATTCAAAGAAATAAAGATAAGAAGAAAAAGAGATTACAAGCAAGGCTGAAGGACAAAGAAAGATTATCCAAGCCTCAGGAAACTAGTAAAGTCAGGAGAGAAAAAAAAGAAAAAATAAACCAAAGAAAACCCCAAAAATAATGTTCACATTGGAAAAAAAAAAAAACCCTATCAAAAACAAAATTCTGGTCCTAGAACTGTTTCTCCCAATTGGCCATTTAAGTTTAATAGTGAAAGACTGGTTAATGATAACAACGCATTATAAAACCTTCAGAAGGAAAGGAGAATGTTTTGTGGACCATTTCTGGGGGAAAAATAAGAATATCTTAAAAGCTATTATATAAATAACAATTAACCACTTATAAATTGCAGATTTCTTAAAAGCCAGGGAAGCTTCAAATGAAGTGCTTCAAGCCATAGAACAACTTTCAGTCTAGAGTCATATATCCTGCAAAGCTAAGTTTCAAAATTGATGAAGAAATAAGCTAATTCTATGATTTAGAATTCTTTAAGAAACTCATGATCGCCAAACTACCATTAATAAATAATTCTGAAGGATATCCCAGAAAAAGACAATACAATCAACAATGCTACAAAGTTTAATGGAATGAATTTATTGTGCAGTATGAGAGGTTAAACAAAGTAGTGGGGTTGGGGGGGTGTCAACAAGAATATAATGCAATGTGCCCCAATTACTCTTCTCTTGTTGCTGGGACAAATACCTGAAATAAAGGTATTTGGAAGTCTTGGTATCCTGCTTCCCAAAATGAAGGAAGGAAAGGTTTATTTAGCTCAGTTATTGGAGGATTCAGTCCATACTCAGTTGGCTCCAAGGCAGAGAGGCACAGAGCAGACAGCAACCCTTCATGGTGGCAGCAAAGAGCAAAAGCAAAGGGAATGGAAGCAGTTCAGGCAGCTGCTAATCTCTTTCCCCTCCTTATATCATGAGGCAAATTACCTGCCCCAGGGCAGGTGCAGCATCCACACTCACAATAATCAATCACAAACTCCAAAAGCCACCCTGTGACTGAATGTTTTGGGGAGACACTCATATGCAAACCATAACACAATAAAAGGAATAACTCATAATCAATATGAAGGGTATCAATTCCTCATTCAAAACAACAGACTAGGGGCCAGGGAGATAGCTCAGTAGAATAAGTGCTTGCCTGGCAAGTGCAGGGTCTGAGTTCAATCCCCAATACTGCCCAAAAAAAAGACTGAAAGATAGGTATAGAAAAGACCAAGAAAAAAACTCAGTAATATTCTTATACAATATATACATTTAATCTAATAATAAATTCACAGATAAAAAAAAATCAAAGAATGGAAAACAGCTAAACATGGTTATGCACACCCATGACCCAAGCACTCAGGAGGCTAAGACGGAGGACTGCCATGAGTTCAAGGCCATCAGGAGCTATACAGTAAGTTGAAGGCCAGTATGAATTACATAGGAAGACCTTGTCTCAAAGAAAGAAAGAAAAAAAAAAGGAAAACATATTCCATGCAACAGTCTCTTGAAAAAAGTAGGAGCAGCTATTATACTTTTAGACAAAGTGGACTTTAAGCCAACACTGATCAGAAAAAGGAAAGGTCACTATATACTGGATAAGGGAAAATTTAAACAGGAAGAGATAACAATAATAAATATATACCACACAAACCAGTATGCCCCCTTCATAGAACAAACCACTAATGGATATAAAAGATCACATAAACACCAACACAATTTATACTAGAGGATATCAGTACTCCATTGGCACAATAGGAAGGGAAAAAAAAAAAGGAAATATCACAATTGAATTAAACATTCCAAAAACTGGACTTTATTGATACACAGTGTTCTATCCAATACCAACAGAACACAGTTTTCAGCAGCATATAGAGCCCTCCCAAAAAACAGAATATAGCATGTCTATGAAGCATGCTCAAGGAAATGCAAAAGACTGGCTTGGTATCTGTCAAACCCCAGGAGAGACAAACTCTAAACCAATCTTTTTGGATAATTAAAATTATCCTATGTTTATTACCAAACCATAGTATGATGAAACTAAAAATTAATGGCAAAAGAAACGACTGAAATTATGCAAACACTTAGAAATCAAATAAACCTCTCTTAAATAATCAATGGTAACAGAAGAAATCCAGAAAGAAGCAACCATTCCAAGAATTAAATAGTAAAAACAGCAAAACATACCAAAACCCATGCAAAACAATGAAAGCAGTCCAAAGAGAGTTTATAACTATAAATGCCTACTGCACAAGGTCCTGTATTCAATCCCTGATATCACAAAAAATGAATAAATAAATGCCAACTTCAGTAAAGCAAAGTAACTCTAAATAAATAACAAAATGGTACACCTCAAGATCCTAGAAAAAAAAAATTTTAAAGAATAATCCAAAGTTACTATAGTAGAAGGAAACAAACCATAAAAACAGGAGCAAAATTAATAAAATTGAGGCTGAGAAAAAAAGTACAATGAATCATAGAGTTGGTTCCCTGAAAAATTAAACAAAAGACAACCCCCAAGACAAAAAAGTCCATGTCAATGTAATTCAAAGTGAAAAAAGTGAATTCACAAACAACAATGCTGAAATCTAGAAGATTATTATTTGAAAACTAGTATTCTGATAAATTGAAGAATTCAGGAGAGGGCCCACCAGATACTGCAGCAGATTAAAGTACCTGCTTAGGCAGGTGCAGCCAGCAACCAAGGTTCAATTCCCAGGGAGGCATGCCACCCCCAGGGCACACTGAGTCAGCAAATAAGACTGGGCGTAGTAGCACATACCTGTAATCACAGGACTTGGGATGCTGAAAACAGCAGGATCACTACAAATCCAATCTGTATAGTGAGAGCCTGTAGATCCTGTACTAAATACATTTAAAAAAAGGAAAAACACTCAGGAGAAATGGATAGAGTTATATATAAATTGCCAAAACTGAACCAAAAAAAAATAATATAAAAACCCTGAACAATTCAATAGCAAGTAATAAAATTGAACAAAAAAAAAAAAAAAAACTACCAAGAAGAGCCTAGAAAACAAGCGATTCACTGCTGAATTCTATAAAAATTTTAGAGACGATCTAACACCATACTTCTCAAACTCTTTAATGAAATTGAAAGAAAGGAATAGTTCCAAAGTCATTTCTGTAAGTCAGTACTGCTTTGATACCAAAATCAGAAAAGGATCCAACCAAAATAGAAAAAAAGTTCCATCTGTTTAATAAACATTACAGGTAAAAATTGTGGACAAGGGCTGGCAGATAGTTCAGTGGATTAAAGCACCTGCTTAGGCAGATGCAAGGACTGGGATTCAATGCCCTGCGTGCTGAACATGCCCCACCCTTGGGGTGCACTGAAAGGGCAATTCAAATGGGGTATTGTGGTGCGTACCTGTAATCCCAGCACTTGGAAGGTTGAAAACAGGAGGATCACTACCAGTTCAATCTGTGTAGTGAGATTCTGTACATCCTGTATTAAATACCAAAAAAAAAAAAAAGAAGAACTTGAACAAGATAACAGTATGCAACAGATTATCAAAAAGTTTAATCTAACATGACCAAGCAAGATTCATTCCAGCAATACAGAGATAGCTCAACATAACACAAATCTATAAATGTACTACATCATATAAACAGAAGCAAGGACGAAAATTCCATCATTATTTGTGAAGCAAAGCCTTCAAAAACAAGCCAGAGCAAACCAAGAGAAAAAAAAAAACGAAAGAGTTACAAAGGAATAGAACTACTACTAAACAAATTTAGCAACACACAAAAATCCACAGCATTCCTGTATACCAATACTGAACCCCCAAAACAGAAATTAGAAAAAATACTACTCACAAAAGCTTCAAAATGGAATATTAAAAGAGAAAAAAGAAAAAGAAACAATCCTAGAATAATAATTAAAAAAAAATCTGCAAAAGAAATGAAATACAGAGGAAGAATCCAAGCCAAAGTGAAAGACCTCTATAATCAAAACTATAGTACTCTGAAAAAAGAAGATCAAAGAGGACATCAGAAAATGGAGGGGCCAGGGAGATAGCTCAGTGGAATAAGCACTTCCCTGGCAAGCACAAAGACCTAAGAAAATGGAACAATACACCCTGTTTCTGGGTAGTCAAAACCAATACATTCAAAATCATCATAACTCCAAAACTGATACATGCTTTTAATAAAATCCCAAAGTACCAGCTATCTTCCTCACAGAACTAGACACTGTTAAAATTCATAAGGAATCAAAAAAACCACCAGAATACTAAAAGCAATCCTACATAAAGACAGCAAAGAAGGAAACTTCACAATTTTAGATTTTAATTTGTAATAAATATTAAGCATTGTGATTTTTAAAAAAGCATTGATGAAGGACAAAAGTATATACTAGAGTAAAGATACCCTCTGTAAGAAATGAAAATTAACGCAACACTGAGATTTCATCATCTGTATACAGAAGATTGATCTAGACCTATGTTTGTCACCATATGTTAAGCTACAATCAAAGTGGATAAAAGATCCAAATTTTAAAGCAGAAACAATCCACTAGAAGGTAAATCAATAAAACCTTTGAAGATATATCCACAGGCATAACTTTTGAAAAAAAACCTTAACTGCAGAAGCAATAACATCAAGAATCAACAAGTGAGATTATATTAAATTAAATAGCTTTTGTGCAGCAATGGAAACAACCTAAGAAGTAAAGAGACCAGCTATACAATGGGAAAAAATTCTATTCATTCCATGGAGAGTGGACTAATATCTATAAAAGAAAAACAACAACAAAAAAAAAAAGAATGAGAGCACCACCACCAAAAAAAAAGACCCAATCATAAAAACTCATTTCAGCACAAATGAATAGAATTATTTTGGGGGGCGGGGGGCGGCTCAGCCCACCTTGAGGGCAGAATTGGCACAACATGTGGTGTAGGGTTCCCTGCACCTGCCTAAGCTTGCCTAAACAGGCATTTTAAGACTGCCCAGCTACTTCACTGGCCCCTGAAGTAAATAGAAACTTTTCAAAAGATGTACAAATGGCCAATATATACATGGAAAAATGTTTAACATCACTTCCCGTGAGAGAAATGAAAATTAACGCAACACCGAGATTTCATCATCTCCAGAAAAAATGGTCACCGTCAAGAAATCAAATAATGATGGTGTAGCTTTAGGGAAAAGCAAACTAGTATAACCACTATGGAAATCAGTAAAATTCCTTAAAGAGCTTTAGCTCTTTAAAAAATTCCATTTGATATAGCTATTTCTCTTCTAGAAATCTTCCTAAAAGAGTGAAAGAAATCATATTTCAAGGATGTATACACCCATGTCTATAGCATCATAACTCATAATAGCAGCATAACTCATAATAGCATAACCCATAATCTTGGAACACAGTCTATATATCCATTAATAAATGAATGTACAAAGATATAATATGGTTTTTAAATACAATGGAGGAGAGATAATTCGGCAGTCTAAGCTCCTGCCCGGCAAGTGCAAGGTCTCAAGATTGATCCCCAGCACCACATGCCCTGCCAGGCTGGAACTGTAAGTGGTGGTGCACACGCTTGCAATCCCAGCTCTGGGGATACAAAAACAGATCTCAACTGCATGGTGAGACACTGTAATACAAAAAACAAACAAAACTAAATAAATACAATGGAGTACTACTCTACATAAAGATGGATAAATTTCAGTTATTTGTAGAAAAATGGATGCACCTTGAATATTAAGTATAATAAACCAGACACACAAGCTTAAATATTCCATAGTTGCTTTTATATGACAAACCCAAAGTATAAGTAAATTAAAGGTAAATAATACATCTAAGAATAAATCAATGATAATAAACAGGGATATATCTTTTGCAGATAGGAAGCTGAGCACAAGACGGAAGGACAAGCCGGGCGTGGTGGCGCATGCCTGTAATCCCAGCACTAGGGAGGCTGGGGCAGGAGGATTGTTGTGAGTTCGAGACCAGCCTGAGCTACAAAGTGAGCTTAAGGCCAGCCTGAACTGCATAGTGAGACCCTGTCTCAAAAAAAAGACAAAAAAAAAAAAAGACGGAAGGACATGGGAGAAAGCAAAGCACTCATAGAAAGAATAAAGATGTTATGTGCATGGACCAGTAGATAGCTCAGTAGAATAAGCACTTGCCTGGCAAGCACGAAGTCCTGAGTTCAGTCCCTGGTACTCAGAAAAAAGAAGAAAAAACTAACATGAAGAAGACATGTTAACTTCTTTTTGCTTTTCTGTTTTGTTTTGTTTTTTGTTTCTTTATTTGGCTTTTTTTGGCGGAACTGGGGATTGAACTCAGGCCCTTGCGCTTGCCAGGGAAGTGCTTGTTCTACTGAGGCATCTCCCTAGCCCCACTTCTTCTTTACCTATTCTTTTATTTCTCTCTCTTGTCTAATGACTGTAGCTAATGATTCCAGAACTATATTGAATAGGAGTGGTGATAGAGGACATCCTTGTCTTGTACCAGATCTGAGAGTAAAGGATTTCAGTTTTTCCCCATTTAGAATTATGCTAGCCATTGGGTTTTCATAGATGGCTTTTATCAGATTGAAGTAGAGATCACCTATGCCAATTTTCTGTAGGACTTTGAATATGAATGAGTGTTGGACTTTGTCAAAAGCCTTTTCTGCATCGATTGAGATGATCATGTAGTTTTTAGATTTGGCTCTATTGATATAATGTACTACACTTACAGATTTGCATATATTTAACCATCCTTGCTTCCCTACCATATGTATATGACAATAAAGTACCCATCTCTGACAAAACTAAACAAAAAAAGGGGATACAAGTGAAGGACCATTTTGTATCTGTATATTCAAAATAGGATGGATATACAGCTACTTTCTCTTAATTCAATGAATAGAAAAATTTGTATAAATAGTGTTTGTGGACAGGGATATCATGTCTGCATCTTGTACTATGAATAACCACTAAGAATACAATATGCAACGTATTAATTATTGAAACTGTCCTAATCAGTTTTGAAACTGTCTCATTGCTATTTGTTTCTCAATAAAGTTATTAAAAAAATAAAATAAATTACAAAAAAGGATGTTTTGTGCATGTATGGACTCCCCAAGATTAATGTCATCATTACATACAGTTAATATACTCTAAAAAAAATTATTTAAAAGAAAAAGTAATTAAGATTGTAAATTTAGGGCTGAGGATGTAGCTTAGTGATAAGGTTCTTCCTTGTATGCACAAGGCCCAGAGTATAGTCCCTAGCATCACACATACACAAAAGATTGTAATTTTACTTTTATATGTTCTTTCCCATATACAAAAAAATCCCACATGTTAATATATTCTTAGAAATCCAGAAATATATGGCACATTCATTTAAAAAAAAAAAAAAAAAAAAGAATCACTAAACCTATCCTGCCCACCACTCTCCACCACCAAGGAAACCATGGTGAGCTGTGTCAAGGTGAGAGACAGAAGAAAGACCATCTACCATGGCTCCACCACACTAGGACATTTGGTCAGCACTGAGGGAAGAGAGAAACTTCACCCAACATAGGTGTCTGGCCCATCCCCCTACATCATGGGATGGGCAGCCCACACAGGAACTCTCACATTAGGAAAACAGAACAAGAATAAATAAATACCTTACTGCTGCACCTCAAGCTTCTAGAAAAGAAAAAGCAAGTCAACCACAAAGCTCAAAGTAGAGAGGAAGTTATAAAGATCAGAGCAGAAATTAATGCAATAGAAATAAAGAAAATACAAAGAAAGAATCAAAGAGTTGGTTCTGGGCTGGCCAAAGAGCTCAGCAAATTAAAGCCCCTGTGCAGATTTGATCCCCAAGCCTGCCATGCCAGGCCTGCCTCAGGGCGCACTGAAACAACAATTGCGACTGGGCATTGTGACACCCGCCGGTAATCCCAGTTCTTGGGAGGCTCTAAACAGACAGATCACTTCGAGTCTGATCTAGTAGTGAGACCCTGAACATCCTATAGACCCTTCCCTAAAATACAAAAAAAAAAAAAAAAAAAAAAAAAAAAAGTTGGTTATTTGAAATATTAAGTAAAATTGATAAATCCCTAGCCAATCTCACCAAAAAAAGGAAAGAAAAAACCCAAATTTATTCAATAAGGCATGAAAAGGGTAAAATTACTACAGAGCCTGTAGAAATTGAGGTCATCAATACCTAATTCAAAAATCTTCACTTTCATAGGATATAAAACAGAAGAAATGAACAGATTCCTAAACATGTACAAATTACCAAAATTAAATTAAGATATAAAAAATCTGAAAAACCCAGTTTCGGTCAATGAAATTGAAAACACAATTAAAAACTTACTGATAAAGACAAGCCCCAGTCCTGACATTTACAGTTGAATTCTGTAAGAAATTCAGAGAAGATTTAATGTCAATACACCTCAAACTCTATAATGAAATTAAAAGGGAAGCAATTCTCCCTAATTCATTCCTATGGACAAATAGTACTTGATAATAAAACCAGTAAAAGACATAAACAAGGCCAGGGAGATGGCTCAATGGAATAAGCGCTTCTCTGGCAAACAGAAGAGCCTGAGTTCAATCCCCGGTTCCACAAAAAAAAAAAAAAAGAAAGAAAAACACAAACAAAAAACAAACTACAGGCCAATCTCCTCAGTGAATATAGATGCCAACACCCTAAATAAAAAACTAGCAAACAGAATGCAAAAAATCATCAAAATGATTATACTTCATGACCAAGTAGGATGCATCCCAGGAATGTATGAATGGCTCAATATACTTAAATCAATAAATGTAATATACTATATCAACAGAGCCAAAAACAAAAGTCACATGATCATTTCAATAGATGCATAAACATTTTATGACGAAGTCCAACACTCATTCATGATAAACCCTACAAAAAAATCAGAATAGATGATTGTTATTGCAATCTGATAAAAGCCATCTGCAACAAACCAACAACCAAAATCATACTTTAAATGAAATCTGACAGCCTTCACAATAAAATCAGGAATAAGATCAAGGATGTCCATTATTACCACTACTATTCAATATAGTCCTAGAAATGTTAGCCAGAACAATTAGATAAGAAAGAGAAAGAAAAGAAATAAGGACAGGAGAGGAAGAAGTGAAATTATCATTATTCACGGATGACATGATACTCTATATAGAAGACCTGAAAAACTCCACCAAGAGATGTGTACATTTAACAGCCACACTGAGTAGTGTAACAGAATAGTAAGTCAAAACTCAACAGCATTTCTGTACATAAACAATAAATGAGATAAAAACCACACCCTTCACAACAGTATCCAAACAAATGAAATACTTACAAATCAACCTAAAAAGATCATCAGTTTTTTTTGTTTTTTGTGTTTTTTGTGGTACCAGGGATTGAAATCAGGACCTTATTCTACTGAGCTATCTCCCTGGCCCTTCAATCTAACAAAGGAAGTAAAAGATTTATACATTGAAATTAGAGAGCTCAGAAAAAAAAAGAGAACAAAGAGGATTTCAAAAAATGGAAAGAAGGGGCCAGGGAGATGGCTCAGTGGAATAAGCGCTTCCCTGGCAAGTGCAAGGGCCTGAGTTCAATCCCCAGATCCACCAAAAAAAAAAAAAAAAGGAAAAATATTCCTGGCTAACACATAGAAAGAACCAACATGAAAATCATCATGTTTGCAAAACTGTTATACAGATTTAAGGCAACCCCAATCAAAATACTATTAGCATAACTCATAGATCTAAGAAAAAAAAATCCTAAAATTCATCTGGAATCCAGAAGAGACCTAAAATAGCAAAGGCAATCATGCGCAACAAAAGCAAGGCAGAAAGAATCATAATCCCTGGCTTGAAATCATACTATAAAGCTACTATGATAAAATCAGCATGGTAACTGGCAAAGAAAAAAAAAAAAAAAAAAAAAAAACAAGGGCTGGTGATATAGCTCATCAGACTAAGTGCTTGCATAGGTAAGCACAGGGGTCAGGGTTTGATCCCTGGCACCACATGCCACGCCCACCCCACCCCCAGGCACACTGAACTGGTAATAAGAGTCCAGGCATGGTGGCACATGCCTGCAATCCCAGCACTAGGAAGGCAGAAATCAGGAGGATTACTATGAGTCTGAGCTGGAAAAACTGGCTTTCCATATTGCAAAGACTAAAACTCAACCCGTGTCTATCATCATGCACTAAACTGATTTGAAAATGGATCAAAAATCTAAATATTAAAAAAGAAACACAATCTATTGGAAGAGAAAGTAGGTAAAAATCTTGAAGATTACAGAGGTAAGCAAGGTTCATAAACAAAAACCAAACTGCACAGAAAACACTTCACAAAGAATTAACAACTGAGGGCCAGTGAGATAGCTCAGTAGACCAAGTGCCTGCTTAGGCAAGTGTAGGAACAAGGGTTCAATCCCTGGCACCACTTGCCATGCCAGCCCCACTCCCAGGCATACTAAGCTGGCCATGGAGTCCTGGCATGGTGGTGCACGCCCGTAATTCTAGCTCTAGGGAAGCTGAAAACAGGAGAAGCGCTAAGAATCCAAGCTGCATAGTGAGACCCTGTACCAAATACATTTTTTAAAAAAAGGAATTAACAACTGAGATCTTATCTTATTAACAAAATTTTTACACATCAAAAGAAATTACAAACAGTGTGAAAAGAAAACCCACAACCTGGGAAGAAATTTTAGTCAACTGTGCCCTCAGACAAAGGACTTCTATCTAGAAGATACAGAATTTTTTTTTTTTTTTTGTCTTTTTGAGACAGGGTCTCACTATGCAGCTCAAGCTGGCCTTAAGCTCACTTTGTAGCTCAGGCTGGTCTCGAACTCACAACAATCCTCCTGCCTCAGCCTCCCAAGTGCTGGGATTACAGGCATGCGCCACCACGCCCGGCAAAATTTTTTTTTGTTTTTTAGACGGAACCGGGGATTGAACTCAGGCCCTTGTGCTTGCCAGGGAAGCACTTATTGCGCTGAGCCATCTCCCCAGCAAAGTATAGGTTTTTTTTTTTTTTCTTTTTTTGGTGGCACCAGGGATTGAACTCAGGACCTTGTGCTTGCCAGAATTTTTAAGAATCAGATCCCCTGGAAAAAATTCAAAGTACCATCCCAAAAACTGGGCATCTGAGATGCATACTTCTCAAATGAAGAAAAACAAATGGTAAATAAATACATAAAAAAGTTCAACATCATTGGTGATTGAAGAAACGCAAATTAAAGCAATACTAACATTCCACCTCACCCAAGAATGAGTATAATAAAAATAAAAATAAAAATAAAAAATCAAACAAAAAAAAAATCAACCCATAACAAATGCTGGCAGGGCTGTGAGGAAAAAAATCCTTCTCCACCGTTGATGGGAGTATAGACTAGTACAATCATTGTGGAAATCAGTAGGGCAGATTCCTCAAAAACCTAGGATTAGAGGTTCCATTTCACACAGCTAATCCCCTTCTAGTATTTTCCCAGAATTAAAAACATCATACCACAGCGATGTATGTGCACCCATTTTACATCTGTAAGCCCATGTTTTAAAAGCATAATGCCATAGCTAGATCTTGGAAACAACCCAGATGCCTATCAACTGAGAAATGGATAAAAAAGATGTGGTATTTTTATACAGTGGAGTATTACTCAGCTATAAAGAAAAACCCCAGGCGGTAGATAGATACAACTAGAGACCATACTCGTAAGTGAAATAAATCAAGACTGCCATGTGTTAACATCATTAGCCTCCCTAGTATAAGAAACTGAAAGAGTAAATAAGATCCAAAAGATACAGTAGATTTTGCAAAAAGAAATTGCTCAAAAGGAAAGATCAATCAGGATGGGAAAAATGAAAAAATAAGGAATATATTGTTTGCTCAATCTTACGTGCTCTGTTAGAATTTCTGTTTTTTTAAATAGTTGGATTCCTGGGTAAGTTAGAAAATTAAGTTGCTCTAAGGCAAGAGACAATTAAATTTATTCTCATGAATACCCTTAGATAATAAATACATTAATACCATCCCTAGCTCACTTGACCTGTATAGTTAACTCCAAAGTGCAAATACCAGTGTGTTGTACACTTACTCCTTTTCAAAAATGAGTCAGAAGCCATTTTTCAGAACTAGAGAATTTAAGAGGCCAGATATTAGGATCTATGTATATGTACATTTAGGACATTTTATGTTCTGGTCTAAAGCCATAATTTTAAAAAAGAACTCTTCTTGTCCTCTAAATCATCAGGAAAACCCAAAAGGGTTTGATACTACTTGGATTTTATTTTCTAACCAGTCATCCTTTTTGTTTTATTTGCCTTAATAAGTCTCTTTAAAATAAGCCCTTATTAAAAACAAGGCCCTTAAAACTGGTCTCCATGGGGCCGGGGAGATGGCTTAGTGGAATAAATGCTTCCCCAGCAAGCGCAAGGGCCTGAGTTCAATCCCCGGTTCTGCCAAAAAATAAATAAATAAACAAATAAATAAATAGTTTTTAAAAACTGGTCTCCATTTCCATACAACTGCTGACTATATATCCCAGAAAGATAAATTATCATAGAAATAAATTCTAGGCCAGAGATAACAAATGTATGTTAGTTGTCACATTGGTGAGAAAGTAATTTACATGTTCCAGAAATTCACAGATCCTTGCCATTACCCTCATTCTGATATAGAAAATAAAGACCAAAATGGTTTGCAGGAATTAAATTATAGCATAGTGACTTAGATCAGACATTTGTCATCAATTAGACTGAATTGAAGATAAGGTACTTATTAGTTTGGTTACCTTAGGCAAGTTACTTAAGACCTCTAAGCTTTAATTCCTTCATCCATAAAAAGTAGATCTCATCAGTACCTACCAATTAAAATTACATAAAGATTGAGATAATAAATAAGGAACATTGAGTATTATGTCTAGGACACACAGAAAACCTTTCTATAGGTGTAGTAGCATTTTTTTAAAAACCTTCCTAGGTTATTCTAATCTCCTTCTCATCCTTGCTCTATTTGAAAGATTTTGTTGTTATCCTGAAAGTTTAGAAAAATCCTACTCAGATACTACTTTAAAGTCAATGGAATTTTTTCTTTGCTTCTGTAGGCCATGATGTTACAAAGACAAAACAAATTTTAAGAGGTCCATGAAGACTTTTAAAAGTCAAGTCAATAAAGACCTTAAAAAGTTACTAGATATGGAATACTTCAAAATTACAAGTGTCATCAAAGAGAATCACCCTACAAGCTAATGCTATACTTTCTAGAGCTCTTAACAAATGGAAAAAGCAATAATATTATGTATTCAAATAGGAAAGCAGTTAGCCATAACTAAAAAAAAGAACAAAAAACTGCTCTCACCTCCAACATCATTAAGAAAACCAAAAGGATCTTATATCACTTGGATCTTATTTATTTCTCCTAGACATCCTCTTTGTTTTATTTATTGTAGGTCCCTTAAAATAGGCCCCCAAGCTGGCCTCAATTTCCCCACAAGTATAGGATGTTCAAGAAATATCCCAGAAGGATGAACTACGGTAAAAAGAAATAATGGGCCAGATAGTGGAAGGTGTATTATTAGATCTCAGGTCTGTGGAGGAATAATTTACATGTTCCAGAAACACAAAAACATAAGTCACAAATCCACAAAGCACAAAGGTTTCTTGTTCGTGTTACCTCTGAAATGTTCCTTCATTTGCTGCTCAGAATGTAGCTTCGGTTTATATTGCCTTTCCAACCCTAAAGTGCACTGTTAACACCTCAAGAAGCATATGGAAACCATTTCCCTGATCTGTTTCTATATTAAAAATGTTTATACTAAGAGAAACAGATCTCTGAACCCAGACCTTAACAGCTTTTTAAAACAGAAATGTTCAAATTTGATTTACTGATAAATATTAGTTTTTGGTATTGTACTATAATTCCTCACATTTTTTCCATAATAGCCACCTAATTTAATTGTTAACAAATTATGAAAATATATTAATAATTGGCCTCAAATGAATTAAAAATTATCATGGTATTTACTATTCATTAATTTATTTTTAGTCCTATACGTGAACATTTACCCCCAAATTTTGAAAAAAAAAATGGATATTCAAAAAAGGAAGAAAATAAAGCAGTTTGTACTATTTAATAGATGAAATCATTTACATTAACTGAATCTTAGAAAATCACCAAAAACAAAAAGTGAAACCAATTCTTTTAAAAATCATTTGCATATTAATATTTCTTTTATATACCAAGATTTTACTTATTTCTAAGACTACAAGTTTAAGGGTTTTTTTGTTTTTGTTTTTTGCAGTACTGGGGATTGAACTCAGGATCCTGCGCTTACTAGGCAAGTGCTTATTCTACTTAGCTGTCTCCCCAGCCCAAGTCTAAGTTTTATAAAGACAGACTTTAAGGATTCTATACTTAATGAAGGTCATAATCAACCTCTGCTAGAATCTTAAGTCACACTATAAATACAATTTCAAAAAAATGACGCTGCCACAGTTACAAGATCTTTATGTTCAGTCTAATCGTAAATAGAAGTTATCAGCAATAAATTATGCAAGTTATGACTGTGTTCCAAAGATCATTTTAAGAAATGTATTTTTTAAAATCTGTTAGACATAATTAATTTTCTTGCCACTAACTTCTCCAGCATTAGAGACAGTATCAGCACCCATTTAGTTATATTACAAATACCATTTACAAGCTTCTAAATTACTAGTTGTTAATCTTTTATTACTTACACTGTCCTCTTGTATTGGATGAAGAGATCTCCAATCTTTTGCACTTTTTTTTTGGTTCCCTAATTACGGCTTTCTCTCAATTACTTTCCTTTTATAACCACCCTAGATACCATTTCAACTATTATCATTTAGGAATTTGCCTGTTTATTTACATATCTCCTATCTTATTCCAGAAACAATTTCACTAATCTTCAAAAATCTTTCTTCACCTATCCATCAAAATCTCAAATGTGAGGAATTATCCAAACTATTTCTTAACTTCATAAGCACAGAATATCAAATCTTACCAACTTACCTCCTCAAATCTTCCTTACTCACTTCAATTCAACTACAATGACTTAATTAACATCCTCTTAACACTAATTCAACAGGAAAGCTCTAATTGTGAGTTCCAAACCAACTAGCCCATTAATTTCTAACTGTTGTAATAAGCTGTATCTATTAACTACAGTATTAGACAGCTAGTATGTAGTACAAAGACAATTGACTCTTCTAGGTGATACACTAGCAAGTCCAGTTTCCCTAGTAACCAACCAGCCACTGTTATTGCAGACATTAATATAAAGTCCTAAGTGAAAGGAAAGAAGACAAGTGGCCCATATTTGTAGATGGCTAATATGGTACTGTGTAATTTAAGTGTATAAGTCTATAAATTTGGTATGTTTGAACTATGTTGAACTTCAGATTGCATAAACAACATTTACTCATAAATTTTTTTCATTTTACACATATATACAGTAGGTTTAGCATAACCAACATACCACTAGTACATAACACTATAAAGAGAGAATAGGGGGGAGGAAGATAGTTCAGTGGCATAAGTATCTGCCTGGCAAGCACAAGGTCCTGAGTTTGATCCCTGGTACCAGAAAAAAAAGAAAGAACAGGTCTCATTTGACTGCATTTTAAAATGAATATTATGGGCCAGCAAGATAGCTCTGCAGACTATAGTGCCTGCTGAGGCAAGTGCAAGCAAGCACAGATAAGCACAGGCAAGCGGAGGGACCATAGTTTGATCCCCAGCAACACATGCCACACCAGCACCGCCCCCAGGGTGGCCAGAGTCTGGGCGCAGTATGGCACATCTGTAATCCAAGCGCTGGGGAGGCTGAAAGCAGGAGAATCACCATGAGTCCAAGATATGTAGTGAGACCCTGCAACAACCAAATACATTTAAAAAATAAATTTTTTTAAAAAAATAAAATAAAATGAAGGGCCAGGGAGATAGCTCAGTACAATAAGCACTTGCCAGCAAGCACAAGGGCCTTGAGTTCAATCTCTGGTTCTGCAAAAAAGAAAAAAATATGTATTATATATATTATATATATGTAATATTAAAAGTTAGTACTGTTTAGCTAACAAATTCATCTATTTTCCATGTTGGGCAATGAATCTAGAATCTCAGACTGGCACCAGCACCTCCACTGAACAGAAATCCAGACAACAAACAACAGTTATTCAAAGATAAACCCATGAGACTATATCACAGAAGCTTGAGAAAAAATGGCTTACAGATGCAAAGCAGCTTATTAAATGACCTCATCTAAAGCAATTCTTTGTTCTGACACTAAATAGTATAATGATTTTTCTATAATTGTGAATCTAAAAAGCATGTTAAAATATTATATTCGTCCAGATAGATTACTAAGGATTTATTAAATTATGCTTATACTAACATTGCTTTCAAGTTAATGTAGTTCTAAACTATATACAGTGACAAACTTAGAGAAATGATTTTGCTCAATTACTATATTCCAAGGCACTGAGTGGGTAAGGCAAAAGACCAGCCTGGGCAACTTAGCAAGATCACACCACAAAATAAAAAGAGGTGAGGATGTAGCTCAATAGGAAGGCCCTAGGTTGAATTCCAAGGATGAATGGATGGACCGATGGCCAAATGGAGACAGTCAAGTAAGTGGTGCAGTAGCACACACCCATATTCCTAGGAGGGCTGTAAACTCAAGACCAGCCTGGGCAATTTAGCCAGCATTTTTCTCACAAACATA
>PVKA01033044.1:0-24750 GCA_004027165.1 Ctenomys sociabilis | reverse complement strand
TATATATATATATATATATATATATATATATATATATATATATATATATATATTCAATATGCATTGGTTCAACCATGCTAAAAGAAAAATTTGCAGTGTGCATCAGAAGCTTTGAAGATATGTCCTCTCCCTATGCAAGGAAATAGAAAGTACAAGGAATTAAAAAGGTGAGAAGAGTGTAACTCTTTCAGCCCAACATACTGTTGAGTAAATACAGGGCAGCAGAGTCCCAAGGTGACTAGCACTCCTACTGGACACCAAGGAAGCCGCAGAAAAACTGCCAGAAGGTGGCGCCACATTCTCAAAATACCCCACCTAATCACAAACCCAACTGTCTTCCTCAGCACCTGTGGGGTTAATGAATGAATTCCACTCGAAGCAAAGGGATTTAGCACCTTGCAGTAGTATAACCACTATTTCCTCCAACCGAGTAGGCAGGCACAGTTCCCAGCAGATGGCACAAAGCTCAGCCTGAGCCTCTCTGTCCATCAGCACAGGACAGGACAGGACAGGCCTAAGACAGAACCTGAGTGAGGATATGAAACCTATCATTTACTTGAAAAGGACTCAGAGGATCTGGCCCACAAGTTAGCAGGCTCATCATTACTAGACATTGTTCTGTCATACATTGCATAATACCCCAAGGCTGATTTGAGATTAAAAGGTAACTGGGACTGGGGATGTAGCTCTGTGGCACAGCATTTACCTAACATGTGCAAAGCCTGGGTTTTATCCCTAGTAACACACACACATGTGCACAAGGAAACTTTCTGCACCCTGCTGCTTACAAAATGAAGCTTAAGAATCAATGACTTAGGGACTGGGGTGATGGCTCAGTAGAATAAGTACTTCCCTGGCAAGTACAAGGGCCTGAATTCAATCCCTGGTTCTGAAAAAAAAAAAAAATAATTAATGACTTAGGGCCAGCCAGATAGCTCAGCGGATTAAAGCACCTGGGGTTGGGGCCAGGGAGATGGCAGCAGAATAAGTGCTTCCCTGGCAAGCGCAAGGGCCTGAATTCAATCCCTAGTTCCGCCAAAAAAAAAAAAAAAAAAAAAAAGCTAGAGGAGCCTGGGGTTGGATCCTGCAGTGCTGACCCCCAGCCTGGCCCTGGCCCAGGGGCATGCTGAGCCAGTGAATGAGACTGGGTGTGGAGGTGCTCGCCCTTAATGCCAGAGCTTGGGAGGCTGGTCCAATCTACATGGTGAGACCCTGTACTAAAACAAAAAAGTCAGTAACTTGTTACTATTCTTGTCCTGTTTTCCTATCAAAAACATGATGGTTTGTCAAACAACCAAGCCTATTTTCCTTTGTTTCCTTTAGGTCAGTCAGGCTAATCTTAGCCTGGCAGTCTCAATAGTCCTCCTCACACCCAAGCAGTTGTGAGAAGATGAACTTCTCAGCCTCTTTGCACTCCTTGAGAATAGGGGAGAAGCAAAGTCTCTAGGGGTAATAAGATAGGATGGAAGCAATAAAGATAGGTAGAAAGGAGACAAACAAAATCAAAACAAAAAAAAAATTGTACTTTTAAGAAGACTCTAACTATGAGCACAGTTAAATTTATGTATAAGTATCAATATTTCTTGGGCTTGTCTATGCTACATTTTTCCTAGGCCCATAATAACCCAAATCCCTTAGATAATGTATGTTCAAACCATAAATTAGCTGACTGACAAAGTTAAAGAAATTTAAGATAAAGAAACAGACTAAGTTAGAATATTTTTAGGCAAAACATCTTAGATCACTCACCCCCCCCCACATCCCCAGTTTTGTGGGGCTCATACCTTTTGTCAAAGGAACAGTCCCTGTCTTTTGTGAGTGGGCCATGTGCTTTTCCCTAAACCAAGACCAAGAGGGACCTTCCTATAGATTCACAAACTCCACAGATTTTCAAGGTCAAAACCACACAACTAGTCCCATAAACAAGTTGTAGTATGTCTCTTTCGAGGGTCCATACTCTATGTATGTGTGTACTTTCAATTTTCTACCTAAACCCTTTTATGCCACCTTAAAAATGAGACACACAATGTCTGTCTCTACCACCACATACAGAAAACTGACCATGGTTACTTTATAGTTTCCTCACATGCACATTCTCTCCCCTACAGTGGCCACGGCAGCAGCTCAGGCTCTACCTGTGCACCCTTTCTCTGTCCTGTCCTTACACAGGAGACCAGCTTGAATGTGCTTTCCCACCAGATTCTGACCACGCCCCATCCGGTCGTCTCTGAGCCTTGTGCTTTCCTGGTCACCCCAGCTCCTATTCAGAAAAGTGCAAGTGCCCATCCTGGCCTTCCTGCTAGAAGGGGCAGACATTTCCTACCATGCCTTTTACTCCCCTTTCTATATTATTTATAGCCCATCCATGACATAGACTGTGATGTTCACCAAAACATCTATTTCTCCCTAAGCTGGTTTTCTCTAATCTTTAAACAGCAGTGTTCTCATTGATGTCAAGTGTCACAAGGATGTCATGAGTTACAGGGGCCCTTGCTCCCAGTAGCTCACCCACTTAATGTTCTATACTAAGGGCTACACATACTGTTATGGTTTGTGTCTAGATAGCCCCCTAAAGCCTCATGTAATCATGGAGGTAGGTCCTAGAATTTGTGATTGATTCATGGTCCAATGCTGCTGGGATTATGGGTGTGAGCACTACACTTGCCCTGGGGCAGGTAGCCTGCATACAATGTAAGAAAAGAGGCTTGCTCTGTTGATGCTTCTTCCTTAATTTGGGTTGTTGGTTATTTTGTCTCAGCAATGAGAGAAAAGTAATCAAGATATGCTTTCTGACTTTTTCATCCATGTATTGAAGCTCTTTGTGACTTTCATGTCCTTCCCAAAGCTATATGCAGACCAAAACTAATGAGGAAAATATGTAACTTTCTGACTTTCACAAACAGAAGGATTAAAATTCACTAGTAACTAAAGAAATACAAAATTTAATAAATCCTTTTTTAATTAAATTAATTTTTACAATTTTAAAGAATTTTTATTACATGCTTATAGTACAGTGTTTACATTCCTTGTGGGGCATTGGTATATATGTATCCTCTTTCTCGTGGCCATTAATCATGATGTATGGATTTGAATGGATTAAGAAATATCTAAAGAGATTAGTACAGCTCACTTGCGTATATGCTAGATAGATAGATGACTGGCATATAGGCCAGAAAACTTGGTTTGGAAGACCCACCCTGGTTATGTAACATCCAAAGGGAAAGAAGGAAGTTCTTGCATTTTCAAAATGTTCCACCTGCATCTCTTGCTGCCATCACCTTTGAGCATCAGTCTTGTTCTTCACACCACTGACTCTTCAGGGAACTTTCAGCCCTTTGACCTTGGACTGATGCTGAGTGCTTGATCCTTTTGGTCTTCAGTTTCTATCTTGGGCTGAGGAGCTGCTGGATCCTCTGTCTCTCTAGTCACAGACAGACAGATGGGCTCCCCTGCCTCCCTTCATGCTGAGTTACCTTCCCAGTCCTTTGTTTTTTTTCAGTTGGGGTTCTTGACAGTTTCCTTGCTTTCATGGAGGAATGAGCTATTCCAGGTTCATCTTGTTTTCTGTATACTCCTAGACTCTATCATTCAGCCAAGGTACCTTACATAGACAGTACACTCTGCAGCCATGGGGCCACTCCCCTCCACTCACCCAATTTAGGGCCTTATCCCTCCATCATGGCTTACCTATCATGGTTTAGATAAGGAAAACAAAGACCCAAAGTCGACCCAGCAAATTTCTGGAAAATTCTAATACTTTGGTGTACTAAACCATTCTGCCTGTCCCAGAATAACCTTTTTTCCCATGGAGCTCACTGAAAAGGTCATGCTTATTGGCTACATCTCATACATACATATGGAACCAGGTGTGGTGGCATATGCCTTTAATTCTAGCACTTAGGGAGGCTGAGGCAGAAAGACTTGTAAGTTCAAAACCAGCATGAGCTATAAAGTGAGCCTGAGCTGCATAGCAAGGCCATCTCAAAAAGACAAAAAGAGTGAATTATGGGAAAGGTTGTACACAATAGACAAGAGGCTAGGAGTCAACACCCCAATCATCCTCTGGAGGACCTCCCGGTGGGAGGGTCTTTAAAACAGATGGAGCATTAAGATCCCTACACCCTCTGCACTTGTACCATCTTGGATTTAATAAACTTTGCTGTTTCCTTGCCTTTCAGTGCTACATCAGAAATCTAATATTCCAATTTTACTAATTTTTCTTTTTCTTTTCTTTCCTCCTCCACCCCCTTTTTTCTTTCTCCTGTTTACTGGGGATTGAACACTAATGACATCCTTAGCTCTTTTTGGGTTTTTGTCCTTTTTACACTTTGAGACAGGGTCTCATGTAGTGTTTAAACTGTTGGAACCAAGTTCAAACTTCAACCCTCCTATCTCAGCCTCCCAGTGCTGAACCACAGCTGGTTTTTCTTACAAAGCAAATATTCCTATGCCTCTCCCAGGTAAAAGACACATTCTACATGCAGTTCTGCCTTATGTTACTTCCTTTGCCTAGTAATGCTCTCTGGAGGGAAAAACGACCTTCATTCTTGTTCAAAACTGTGTGCTTAGGGCTGGGAAGATGGCTCAGTGGAATAAGCATGGGTCTGAGTTCAATCTCTGGTTCCGCCAAAAAAAAAAACAAACAACAAAAACTGTGTGCTCTGTGGTATTCAATGACCAGTCACATGCTGTGCACCCACATATTTCCACATCTTCAATGAGTAAAGCACACATAGTCCCTTCAACCTCACACCCACCTAAGACCTAAGTCCTTTCAGTCACTCCTCTGGCTCCTGATATAAGGGTAGTGCTATAATTCCAAGTGTAGCCAATAATTCTAGGCAAGTACACACACACACACACACACACACACACACACACACACAGCAGTCATACCAGCCCCTGGGCTCCAGCTCTTCTCCCCAAGCCCATCTGAAGCACCCCTACAATGCTATCCCACTGGAGGAGTCATTCCTGCCCTAGTACCTGCAGCTCACAGCAAACTACATAGGCTAAGGTCACTGATTCTGATGAAGCTGTGATGGGTCTCTTGACACCACTGCTTCAAGGCAGATCAGAACCCATCTGCCTTTGCTCTCCATTGTATACTCAGCCATCACTACAATGTCAAGTATGCAGCAAGTGGCTCAATCTTGTTCAATTAATGAGTTGCTGAAATTTGTACAGTACAGGAAACTGCCCATTCCATGAAAATTCAAGACAACTCCCCATCCATTCCTGGTACTTTTTTGAGGAGACACATCTTTGACTACCTTCTTCACTTGTCTCCAGTTTCTATTTTGGACAGGGGTTCTGCCTCCAAGGGTGGTCATTTCTATATTCTCCAGAAACTCAGATTCTGAGTCACAGAAACCAAGATGCATGTGCTGTGTTCTTAATGTGCAGTAATGGATTTGCTGCTAAATCCCTTTTACAAATATCTGTCCTCAATTCTTCTTAGTCTGATTTTCCAAATCAAAAACCTATTTGCCTTTTTCCTTGGGTTAATTTTATCTTTGTAGTGTCTGGACTGAGAGTTCAATTCACTTACTTTTCTTGTTCTCTGATTAAATGCATTTAAAGCCAGGCATGGTAATGCATGCCTAAGGCCAGGACAGATGCTCCATGAGTCTGAGACCACCCTGGGCTATAAAAGTTTAAGGCCATCCTGTACTACAGTGAGGCTCTTGCCTTAAAAACAAACAAAAACACTAAAAAAAAAAAAAAAAAAAAAAACGCATTTAAAGCTATATAACATCTTTCTCCCAAGGCCTCTTTGTACCTCATCCACAGGTCAGGACATACAACCTCACTCTTAACTCATTTAGGCAGGCAGAAATAAATTTTGATTCCCTCTTTAACCCAAGAGATATACAGGAGAGTCTTAACACCCAAGTGAGTAACTTTAGCTACCTTTTCAGTCTTTTTTTTTTTTTTCCCTTTTTCTTTTTTTGAGACAGGTTGTCACATCAAACTCACCATGTAGCCCAAGCTGGCCTTAAACTCAGAGCAATCCTCCTGCCTCAGCCTGCCAGTTACCTTTTCAATCTTAAATTCAAATAAGTTTTGTTGTTCAGTCTGATACTTGAATTTACAAGATATACTTCTTGAAATGCAGGCTTTTTCTTGGTGTCTAATATATAGTCAATTCTGTTCAGTGTTTTATTTGATGGAAAAGAATCTATATGTTTATTGGATACAAATTTCTTTTTTCCCTTTTCTATCTTTTTGAGACAGGGTCTCACTGTGCATTTCAGGTTGGCCTTGAGCTCCCAAGTGCTGGAATCATAGGTATGAGCCACCATGCCCAGGTTGGGTACAAATTTCTATCTGTAATCAATAAGCTCCAATACTAGCCATATCTTAACTCCTCTGTACCAAAAGTTCTCAACTGGACATGATTTTGCCCCCAGGGACATTTGGCAATGTCCAGAGAAATTTCTTGGTATCACAAGAGAGAAGTAGGCCAGGGAAATAGCTCAGTGGCTTAAGCATCTTGCCTGGCAAGCACAAGGTCCCAAGTTTGATTCCCCAGTACACACAAATAAAGGGAAGATTCCAAGAACTGATCTGGGCTTTCAAGTCTCCCTGGTGCCATCTGAGAACACCTGCCCAATGCCTTCCCCATTGCTCTACTTGGTCCCTGGGTTGCAGGCAGTTACTCCCTCTGTGTGTGGGACTGTCCAGTCTTCCCAATCCCATCCACTCTTTTTTTTTTTTTTTTTTTGGCGGAACTGGGGATTGAACTCAGGTTCTTACGCTTGCTAGGGAAGCGCTTATTCTACTGAGCCATCTCTTGGCCCCCCTACTTTTTTTTTAATAGAATAGACTCATTAAGGGATAGAAAGCTCCTGTCCTAGAGAGGGAAAGGAGGGGGGCCCGAGTGGGTAGTTCCCTCTCCCATCCACTCTTGCAAGGTGTAAAGCAGACGAAGTTTGCAATGACTAACTCTCCTTCTGAGTGCTTTGTCTACTAGAGGAGTCTTCCTCTATAGCTGTCCCTGGGATTCCAGCCCTATTCGACAGAAACACTGTTCAATCTTTCTTCTCTGCCAGAAGGCTGAGTTTCCATCTCTCATTTCTCATCTGTGTTCCTTTAGTGCCTCACTCATGGACAGCTTTAGCTGGATGCTGTTTTCTACTAAACCTGACATTTAATCACCTGATTCACCTCTGTATGATCTCAGTTTTGTTTTTTTTTAAAATACACCAACTAAGCTTACTTGTTTTTCTGTCTCCTTAACTCTCTTCTGTTGAAGTGTTTCTTTGTTCTATTTTCTCCTTCTGGGGCCTTGAGAACTCCACATCTAATCTTCAGTCAGTTAGTAGTTATTTTAACACTACCTACCATCAGCACTAATACCCCTATCCAGTTGGTTTCTGTAACAATCCTGTATCACCAGTAACACAGTAAAGTGTACTTATAAGCCAACATGGCACACTGCCACATTACCAGCTATCTTATAAGATATAAGAGGCTGAGGCTAAAGGATGCACCTGAGCCCAGGGGTTGGAGTAACAAAACCCCTACCTCCTCTGAAACAAAAGAAACCCATCAGTATGTTCACTGAGCTTCCAGACTGGAATGTGTTTTCTGGCAACAGCACCGAGGCCTGAACACAGGATCTGGGCCCTGAGCTACATTCCTGTCTTTTTTTGTAGTTGAGACAGGCTCTTAAGAAGTTGCCCAGCTTGGGCTGGAACTTGTCACCCTCCTGCCTCTGGGCACTGCAACAGTCAGTCCTCAGTGCAAATAGTTAAATATACACCAATTCGGAAAGGCAAATGCATCTGGGGTCATTTCAGAAAAAAGTTTAAATCCTAAAAATGAATTTCAGGACACTTAAAGGATAAACATTAGTACCTGTGGAGTTCTGTAAGCTTTAATGCTTCCTTCTCTAGCGATGCAATATTCACTGGGCGTAGTGGTGCCTGTAATCCAGCACTAGAAAAGCTGAGGCAGGAGAATCACTGAGTTCAAAGCGAGCCCGGGTTACATACAGAATTCAAGCCTAGCATGAACTACACAGTGAGATCCTACTTCAAAAAAAATCAAAGCCAAAAAATAAAGAAAACAGAAAAAAAGTGGTACCATACACATAATACCATGTTCATCTATGAGTATTTATGCCTCCTTTTAAACTTAGCAAAGTATCTACAGTTATTTTGAACATCTAATTATTTAGACTAAAATATTCCAATTTAATAATAGCCTTCATGAAAGAAGCTAAAAAGAGAAACTATTGAAATACTGTTTGGGCAAGGCATGATAGCAGATACCTATAATCCCAGCACTCAGGAGGCTGAGTCAGGAGGATCACTGTGAGTCCAAGTCCAGCCTGAGCTAAATAATGAGACCATCTCAAATCAAAAATCAAAAATAATAAAATATGAGCCAGGGGGCTCAGTAGGATAAGTGCTTGCCTGGCAAGCACAAGGGCCTGACTTCAATCCCTGGTTCTACAAAAAAATAAATAAATAAATAATAATAATAATAATAATAATAATAATAATTTCCTGTAAATGATACACTGAAACTGCATTTGGGCCCAGGAAGATAGCTCAGTAGATTAAGCATTTGCCTGATAAGGGCAGGGACCTGAGTTCAATCCCCAGTACCACAAAAAATAAAATAATAAATAATAATAAAATAATGTACTGTAATAAAATGCACTCAAAATTTATGAATTATCTCTGGAATTTTTCATTTAGTATTTCTGGACAATGAATGACTGCAAGTAACTGAACCACAAAAAGTTAAACTTCAGATTCTAAGTGGGCATGGGGAGAATACAGGTGAAAAGCATACTAGGAAAGGGAGGTTTGTGGGTTAGCTCAGTTGTTTAAGCCTCTGCTTGGGTAAACCCAGTCAGGTGCAGGGGATAGCAATTCCATCCCCAGCTTCCACATACCTTACCAGACCTGCCCTTATGGCAGCCTGAACCAGCAAAAAAAAAAAAAATCCTTCTCAAAAAAAAAAGGCATACTCTTACACTTTAACAGACATAGGACCATACCAAGATATGTACTTGACTACATGAAAATAAACTGAAAAAATCGAACTATTTGGAACACAACTCACATAAAACACTCCTCCTTTTTTCTTTTCTCTTCTTTTGAGACAAGGTCTTGCTTTGCAATTCAGGCTGGTCTTGAATTCCTGGTAATTCTCCTGTCTCAGCCATCCAAGTGCTGGGAGTACAGGCATGCACCATCACACCTGGCTTAGAAGCCTTTTTTTTTTTTTTTTTTTTTTAATGTATTTGGTACAGGTTCTACAGGGTCTCACAGGCATGCAGCACCATGCCCAGTCTCAATCACAATCTCAGTGTGCCCTGGGGGTGGGGCCAGTATGGCACACTGGGGATCAATCCAGGCTGCTGCACTCTGCCTAAGCAGGCACTTTAGTCTGCTAGGCTATCTGCCTGGCCATAGAAGCCTTTTTAAAGTAAGAAAAATAACATACAATGGGAAAGGAAGGGGAGGTTGAAGGGAAGGGGAAAGGTTATATTAAGTACAGGTATAAATTCTCTATGATAAATGTGATCTTTTCTTTCCTTTTTTTGGTCTTTTTGAGACAGGGTCTCACTATGCAGTTCAGGCTGGTCTGGAACCTGCAATAATCCTCTTGCTTCAGCCTCCTTTGTGCTGAGATTACAAGCATGTGCCACCATGCCCAGCTTTGAATGGGATCATTATGTAGACCTAAATGTACCAACAAAATTTAATTTAATAAAAACAATGCACGTGGAGAGACTTTGAAAGCTGAAAACAGTTACAGACAGGGCTGAGAATGCAGCCCAGCAGCAGACTTGCTGAGCATGTACAATGCCTTGGGCTGGACTGCTAGCACCAAAAACAGATTTTGTTCTCTGAATTTATTAAACACACATTAAATTGAGTGAAAACCAACACTTAAAGTGCATCCTTAGGTATATTAGCTAAATATCATTCCAACCAGTCCAAGGTCTATAAGAAAAGTCTTCTTTTTCTGCTCATCTTACAGAGGAAATGCTGGAAGACTCTGCAGACAAACAAAACTGTGGGGTCATTGTAGAAAGCAGCCCTGAAGAGCTCAAGGGGAACTCCACAGCTCTTCTCTCTGCAAGCCCAGGCTCTGGGCAGCTGGGTGACTCAATAATTCACCCCTATCTCTGGGCTGGAGGCCTCTGGCTTTCTGCAACCTCAGCACAGCTGGAAGGATAAAAGTGCAGGAAAGAGCCACCCTTACATAAAGGGACCAAGCTACCAAGGCAAAAAAGTTCTAGCGTTAGGGTTGGCATTGATTATGATTTAAGAGCTGATTTTTTTTTTTAACCTTGCTTTGTTACTTTTTATTTTTTGAGATAGGGTCTCAGTATATGTACTTCAGGCTGGCCTTCAAGGCAATCCTGCCTCAGCCTCCCAGAGTGCTGAGATTACCAGCATGTGTCACCATATCCAAGATCTGAGTCCACTGAGGGAAACTCTCACCCATTCTCCCTTGTTATTCATGAATATTTCCCCAAAAGTTACACAATTTGATTCCACTTAGTGCCACTCCTACTTTGAGACTAGGGCTTTCCACAACATGGTCTCTTTTCTAGTTCTCCAGAAATATATGAAACATTTTTAGCTATTCAGCTACACAAAACAGACCACACTGGGATATGATCATCAGGCCTCTGGTGTGCCAACCCCCAGCCCAAAGCACAACTGTCCAGAGACATGTCCCACTTCTTCACAAGCTTAATCGTACTCCTGTGTGCCACTGGAGATGCATCTCCTAGCTCAGTCTGCTGCCAAGTCTAAGAGATGCACCAGGACTTGCTCACAGCCCGGTGTCCTGTATGGCTTCCCACCAGGCCCAACCTCCCTCCCCAGCAGCACCCTTCCCACCTGCTGTCAGGGCTGTACACGGCCCCAGTACAGAAGACTGACAGGATAGGGTCCAGCACCTGTAGAATGCAAAGGCCTCACAGACAGGAAGCCACAGGACTAGAGGACAGCAAGAGCCTCAGGGCTGATTATTGATTATTCATGTTAATAAACTTTCTGAACAAATGCTTTGAGATGCTTTCCCAAGATAAACCTGCTTATTAACTTATCTATGAATTGGTCAAGGGATTTACAGAAACTCAAAATTCTACATTTAAAAAAGCCAACTTAAGAGGGGAGTGGTGGCACACGTCTGTAATCCCAGAACTTAGCAGGCTAAGGCAAGAGAATCACTGCAAGTTTAAGACCAACCTCAGATACAAAGTGAGCTCAAGGCAGCCTGAACTGCACAGCGAGACCCTGTCTCAAAAAAAACAAAGAAAAGGGGGGGGACTTCTTAGCCAGATGTAGTGGTACAGACATGTAATCCTAACACTGTGAGGCAGAGGCAGGAGGCTCACAAATTCAAACAGCCTAGGCAACTTAGTGACTTGGTGAGACCTTGTGTCAAAATTTAAAATTATGCTGGGGATATCTGGGTTCAGTGCTAAAGCTAAAGCCATGAATTTAAACCCAGTGCTAAAATAAATAAATAAATAAATAAATAAATAATAAAAAAATAAACCCAGTGCTAAAAAGAAAAAAAAAGACACTTTTTCAAAGTACCTTAGAACACTATCTATACTTTACCACAGTTCAGTGAGTTGCTTTTGTTCTGTGAGTTTTATGCAGTGGGGACATTGAAACAAGAAGCTCAACTTTCTTCTACCCTGTCACTCTGCCTCTGTTCCAGGATTATTTTCAATCAATAAACAACTCATTCAGAGGCAAACATCTGTCAAGAAATCACTCCATTTTTCAAACAAGGCTGGAGGGAGGCTCTTAAAGTTTAATATCCAAATTAAATCACAGATACTGAATCCTATTAAAATAAAACCTGGGAGCTGGCAAGATAGCTCAATGGTCTAAAGCACCTGCTTAGGCAAGCTTAGGCAGGCACAGGGGACCACAGTTCAATCCCCAGCACCACTTGGCGTGCCAGCCCTGCCCTCCATGTGGGCTGAGCTAGCCAAAAAAACCAGTACAAGAAAAGTACTTTCAACTCAAACATCCATATTTGTCCCCTTAAAGACAAAACAAAATTCAAATTACAAAGGCACTTTAATGGCTTCAAAATTTAATAGATTCTGAGCTGGTCTATTAGAGCTAATAAATTTAAACCTGCACCTAAAGCTTTAAGGTCATGCATATCTGGCATCACTATAAACTGACATGAAGAATATTCACAATGTCTTTGTTACTAAGGCTCGATATGTGTTTTATGTGAAACAGGGTAGGTGTAGCTCTGTGGCAGAGCTCAGCATGCACAAGGCACTGATTTCAAGTCCCAGCACCGCAGCAGGATGGATGGAAGTCCAACCCTCTGAGGCAAGGCTGTCTCCCCAAAGCCAGTCCTCTATATGATGCTGCCTCTGCCCAGAACACCTAAGTGATGGTCTTCAGCAGGTCTTCTGCTTGGTGGGTCACAGGAAGCCAACTTTCCCATGGCAAAACACAGGAAACACATATCCAAACCATATGCTAAAAGCTGCTCATACAGAGAACATGACTGTAAGATACAAAAAAACAGAATCACAAAATTTGTGAGATCTTAATTTTTTTTTAAATTTAAAAATTTTAGGGATGGGGAGATGGCTCAGTAGAATAAGCACTTCCTGAGCTGTGGAGTGAGGCACTGTGCCAAATACAGTAAAAAAAAAATTAAAAATTTTAAAATGAGAAACATGTAAATTCACAAAAATACACGTCAAATAAAAATATAACCCAAAGAAGTAGCTCAAAAGATTCCCATGTAAGATGTATACATGTGAACAACCTGACTCAAACATGGACAAAGGACTTTTTTTTTTGTCTTTTTGAGACAGGGTCTTGCTATGCAGTTCAGGCTGGCCTTGAGCTTATTTTGTAGCCCAAGCTGATCTTGAACTCACAACAATTCTCCTGTCTCAGCCTCCTGAGTGCTGGGATTACAGACATTGGCCATTACACCTAGCCTGAATAGACATTTCTTCAAAGAAAATATAAAAATGGCCAGTGAGTACATGAAGATATTCAACATCACTAGTACTAAAGAAATGTAAATCAAAAGTACAGTAGATGTCATCTCACACTCATCAGGATGACTACTACAAAAAATAAGCAAAAACTTGGGCCAGGGCTGCAAAACAGTGGTAGAGCACTTACACAGCAGGCAGGAAGCCCAAGCTCCACCCCCAGCAGACACCAAGGAGGAAGTGGAGCAGGCTAACTCTTACATCTTGCAGGTAGAAAGGGAAATCACACAACCATTGCACATATCAGTATGGTAACTCCTCACAAGCATAGTACTGCCATAAGATTCCACCTCAAGGACCAGACAGATAGCTCAGTGGATTAAAGCTCATGTTGAGCCAGACACAAGGTTGGGAGTTCAATCCATGGTGTGTTCCCAGCACAAGCCTGCAATCCCAGCACTTGGGATGCTGAAAATAAGAGGTTTACTACAAGTCTGATCTATGCAGTGAGACCCTGTACCAAATACATAAAAAAAGATTCCACCTCGGCATATGCACCAAAGAACGTGCAAAGTACAATCTCTCAAGATTACACACTCATGCTTGCAGCCATATTATCTGTGGCTTGAATGTCTGTGGACAGATGGGTGGTATGTACATGCAATGGAATACTCGTTAGCCTTTAAAAATACGGAAATTCTGACACATGTGAAAATATATATGCACAAACAATTATTATGGGAAATGAAGACATCATGCCAAGTGAAGTCAGTCACAAAGGCCAAGTATGCAGGCACTATTCAACTAGCCTGAGGTACTTAGAAAAAATAGGTGAAGCAAAATAGAGGCTGCCAGGTCTAGGTAGAGGGAGAATGGAGTTTGGCAATGAGCATAGTTTCATTTTACAGAATGAAAACAGTCCTGGAGCTGAATGGTGGTGATGCTCTGCTGACTGTACAATAATAATGAACTCAATGCCACAGAACTATTCACTTAAACCAGGATAAAATGAGCTGGGGAGATAGCTCAGTAGAATAAGTGCTTGCCTGGTAAGTACAAGGTCCTGAATTCAATCCCTGGTACAAGGGGGGCAGAGGGAACAGGATAAAACAAGCTGGGCATGGTATGCATCTATAATCTTAGCATTTAGGAGACTGAGGCAGGAGAATCACTGTGAGTTCAAGACCAGCCTCCACTACTTAATGAGACCCAGTCTCAGAAAAGGTTAAAACAACAAACTTTGGGGGGCCAGGGAGATGGCTGAGTAGAACAAGTGCATCCCTGGCAAGTGCAAGGGCCTGAGTTCAATCCCTGGTTCCACAAAAAAAAAAAAAAAAAAAAATACACTTTGTTATTATATATTTTACCACAGGGCCAGCCAGATAGCTCAGCAGACTAAAGCACTTGCTTAGGCAGAGCATAGCCACCAGGGTTTGATCTCCGGCATGCCCTGCCAAGCCCATCCCCGAGGTACACTGAGATGGCAATTAAGACTGGGCATGGTGGTGCATACCTGTAATCCCCACACTTGGGAGGCTGAAAACAGGAGGATTACTTCCAATCTACATAGTGAGACCTTGTGGACACTGTACTAAATACATTAAATAAATAAATAAATAAATAAATGTGTGTGTGTGTGTGTGTGTGTGTGTGTGTGTCTTACCACAATGAGAAACTGGAGGAAAAAGCTTAAAACACAAAACTGACTTTAAAAGAATGTAAGGTTTAGCAATTTAACACTGATTACTTTCCTGTAAATTCTTCTAATGCATAAACAAACAATAAGGCAAACCTTCACAAAACATCTCAGATAACACATAAATACACAGGGAGCTCTCAGGAAGGCTTTGCAGAAGTTTGATCAGAGAGTTCTAAAATTGGTAATCAAAGACAACAATATGTAATGTATTCATTATTGTAACTGTCCCACTAACTTGTTTTGAAACTGTCACATTGCTATTTGCTTCTCAATAAAATTAATTTTTAAAATGTTTAAATAAATAAAATTGGTAATCACAGTACCTGTCAAGCCACAGCCCAGGGACTGAACCCAACCAAGGGCAGGCCCCGTAGACAGCAACACCCACCATGCAGACTGCCAACCTTCTGGACCCTCTCCCTAAACCAGACCCTCAAGAGCCCAAACTCATAAAGCACCCAATGATGAGGAAAAAGAACCAGGCAGCCTCCCTGAGGTATGTGCTAGGAAGAGAAGATGACAAGGCAGGTCAAAATGTGAGCCCATCTGTTAGGGCAGCTGAGGAACAAGGGAGCAGACAGCTGAGAACAAGAGCCCTATTTGACTTGATGGATAAGAGCAAGATCCTGCTAATTGGCTATATACCACCAAAGCAAATAAGAACACAGGAATCCCACTAGATTTCAGCTGTGCTTATTCCTGGGGAATCCCGGCACATGCCCTCTGCAGTCACACCTGGAGATGACTTCCCTTGGCCAGAGAGAAGGCCAAATGTAGGCCCTCTGGGTGACAGCAACGTTCTAAGCAAAAAATAACCTCAAGACAAAGCAAACAAACCAAACAGCTTCCCCCAAGGGAGAAGGACCTAGTGGCTTGATCTGTCCAGGTGACTGCATAGCAGTTTAAAGAAAGGCCCAAGACAAATGAATCCAAATGGAGACAAGAGGCATGCATGCAGCACACTGATCCTGGGCTCTCACATATGCTGACATGGCTACACAACACTACCCACTAGACACATCCCGAGCCCAATGAATCCAAATCCTCACAGACCCTTAGTCTCTCACCTGGGCAAAGAAGCAGTTTTCTAGATTTTGTGAAACTGTAGACCTTTATCCTCCCCACCAACCCTTCCCAAGTCCCTTACACAAGTCTTCAGAACACTGAGCTTTAGAGAAGCAGGAGTTTTAAACCACAGGTCAGACAAGACACTTGCTGTAACAGCACACCATCTTCTGTGCAGCTCCTCTAGAAACAATAAGCCTGCAGGGGTTACCAAACTGAAAGAAAGGGCTGCTATCATCATCACTAATAGAGAACAGGCAGGAGGCTGGGTATTGGTGCCCACTCTCTTAACACATTCAGCAGCCAGGCCTGCAGGTATACCCCACCAAGCGACTGCTCCCAGCCCTCCAATTTGCTGCACTCTCTCTGTAATGTCTGGATCACAGCTCATACCACCTAGAACTAGCAAGCAATACTTGGAACCAGCACAGGGTGCAGAACAGACTGCCTAACTGACCGGCACAACCACTTCCCTCATCTCACTCCATGAGTGACTCACACTAAAAGGCTCTGCATTTCCCCAGCTGTTTGAATCTTTGTCACCTCTGCCACCAATAAAATGTCAGGAAGACAAGAAATACATCCATTCCTATTCCTACCACGGGATGGGCTGTGAATACACATTATAGGACTGAAGTTCTTGAGTTGGTATTTGAACCTGAATGAGAAAAAAGCTCTATCCACAATCACTTCCCATTGAAATATAGCATTCTTTCAATGCTGACAGCAGACAATGAGCACTGGGGCTTCTCCATGACCAGTGACAAGTATATTCACAAAGAATTCCAGCTGTCATCAGAATCTCATCCCTCCTCCCCAAGGATTCCCAGAACCACTCACTGCTGGGCCTCATTACATGGTGAGGCAACACAGGACTCAGGGTTGTGTTGCTAATCTGACGCAATATTCTGATGATTGTATTTAGTACCATTGGTTCTCTTCTTGGTCCTATTTCATTTTGGCCAGGCAAGCATGAAAAACTTAAAGACCCTACATTTTAGCAGTTTCAGACTTTTCTTCTACAGTTTCAAACAGATGAACAATTTGCTTTTTGTTCTGTTTGTGGTATGGTACAGGAATTGAACTCAGGACCTTGAGCTTGCCAGGCAGGCACTGTGCCACTGAGCTATATCCGTGGCCAGGTCAACAATTTGCAACAAAAGTGAAAGTTGATGTTACTTGAACAGGAATGTTGTATTTACAACAAGGATTTCGCAAAAATTAGATGCTCTGGTACAAATATATGACCAAATGTAACCCAGAGCCCAGGAATCTCAGATTATCAACCACACAACTTGCACACAAACAAGATTCTCATCACCTGCCATGTTTTGGGATTCTAAAGCACGCTGGTATCTCCAAGGCTTCAACTCCAGCTGTCCGGCTAAGAAAGTGCCAAGTCAGGAGGAATTGCCTGCATGTTGGTTTAGTGTACACAGCACAGCATGGCAGTTCAGACTCAAAAACTATTCTAACTAGATGATCACACATCATTCTCCCCATTTAATAAAGGCAAGTGTGATGTAAGGCCGATGTGAGTCAGTTTGCCGCCTTCCGAGCCAAACACACTCCAGTGTGTCACCTATAACTGCAGTTCAAATTTTCCTTAAATCCATCCTTATAAACTTTAAGGAAGGGATGGAGACGCAGCTCTGTAGGCAGTGCGCTTGCCTAGAATCTGCCAGGTCCTAGGTTCAATACTCAGCACACATACACTAGTAATACATAATTACGAGAAAGGATACATATATATATCCTATATATGTATCCCTTTCCCCCGAAGTGCCCACATCTTGGGGAAACCCGTTACTTTCTTAAGAAGCTGAGTCTACATCATCTGTTAGCCAGAACCCCTTACCCTGGTAAAGTCTATCCTAAACTGCTGCTGCCCGCCTGAGCTCAAATTCAGCAAACACATGTACACCTGCTCTCGAATACTAGCAGCACAGGTAAGCTGAAACAACCCGAGGCAGAACCCAGCGGGCAAGTCTCAGGCCGGACCCCAAAGCGAGGCATCTCAGCAGCGCTACAAAGAAATACGGCAGTTTCCTTTTTCTCAATTTTTTTTCTAAGTGGCACAATTTCTCTCTAAAGCAGCGTGAAAACCCAGGGAGCGGGCACATCATGCCGAACTCTTGCTGAGCAGCTATTTAAATGAGCTCTTTAATATAAATAAGGCGTAGTAACTAAAGCCGAGGACCCCACAGCCGCGACGCAGGCCCGGTCCGCACTCGCGTTGGGGCGCTCCGCAGTGTGCGCCGCCGTCCCCGCGCCCCGAGGTGGACCCCGCCGCCATCTTCCCGGCCCGCGACCCCGGGCCCCCATCTCGCGCGCCCCCGCCGCCCCGCGCGCCCCCGGCCCGCGCGCGCGTCCCCGCTGGGGACGGTTAAGAGCGCGCCCCCGAGCGGGCCCGGCGCGGTAACTGCGGAGCCTTCCAGAAATTTCCGCGTCCTAAACCCACATAGAAACCCGCTGGGCGCGCCCCCGCGCCTCCGGCCGCCCGCGCCCCCTCCCCCGCCGCGCGCCCGCGCCCCCTCCCCGCCCCCTGCCCCGGGCGGCAGGTCGAGCGCGGGCTCGGACGCTGCACCCCACACCCCGCACGCCCGGCCCCGGGGCGGCGGCAGCGGCGGCCGCGGCCGGCGTGATTGATAGGGACGGCGGCTGCGAGAGCGGCGGTGGCGGCGGCGGAGCGGTTGAGTGACAGCTTACCTGGGTGCCAATCTTCATCACACTGACAAGCGGCTGCAGCAATCGGGACCCGCAGTGCCGCGCCCGCGTCCAACCGTCACGCCGACGCCGGGCCACGCGACACAGCCTCGCTCAATGGGAGGAGGGCGACGCCGACGCGCGCCGCATCAATATTCACCGCGGGGGCGGGGCCTGCAGGGGATGGGCCACGCCTCCGCTCAGCGCGCCGTCGGGCGTGAGGCGGGGCCTGAGTGGGGGCGGAGCCGGGCGGGCGGTGGCCGGCCCCGCACCCCGCCTAGCGCCTGCCGCCAGGCCCCGCCCAGCGGGCCGCGCCCCGTCACGAGCGGCAGGCCCCGCCTCAAAGGCGGAGTTTTCCCGCCTCTTGGTGGCTTTCAGAGCCGGGCGGAACCATCTGTGGCTCCAGCACGAGGGGAGCAGGCCCTACCATTGGAGGTCCCAGCTGCTCTGTGCTCAGACGCCTCGTTTACGCTAGATCGCACCTCCTATAGTTGTGGGTTTGCGGCCGCCCTTCTAACCCGGCTTCAGGCCCAGAATGGGTGTGTGCCTGGGCAGCGCAATAAATGCACACGTGCATCCCAATCGTGGACGCCTGATGTCTCAGGCCCCACGCCACGACTTGTCTACGCGGGACTGCTGCGGCTGGCCCTGGCCTGCCGAACTTGGAACGTGCCTGCCAGCCATCTCGCCCCTGCCAGCCATCTGACCCAGGCGAGCTCCAGGTCCAGGCAAGGGAAGGACAGTCCCCAGCCAGTCAACTGTCACAGCGTGCCCTCAGGTCCCACTGGTGGCCACACGAGGGAGGCACTGGGCTAGCTGGTGTGGTGCAGACACTGATTTAACTCCAGTGCCTACCAGGCACCATTAGCTGTGCTGGCCTAGCACAACTCCTGATGACCTGTGGTGCCTGCACTCAGTTTAGGCCTGGGCCGCCCAGAGGATACTAGAAAGTCAAGGGCAGATTATCCCGTAGAGCTGCCCCGCGGCGTGTTGAGTAAGAAGGCTGTAGTGGGCACAGGTGGAGGAGGCCAGGAAGGGCTTGAGTTAAAAAAATTCTCAGGGGGGCTGGGGAGATGGCTCAGTGGAATAAGTGCTTCCCTAGCAAGCGCAAGGGCATGAGTTCAATTCCTGGTTCTGCCAAAAAAAAAAAAAAAAGTATGAAAAGAACAAAGGTGTTTTGGGGAAGGGGTTGGTGGTGTGAGTCCAGGTGTTCTTTCTGGTCACAATCTGTGATATTTATCTGGATCCCCAGGACCAACTAATGCTAATTATAGTATAATCTCAAACAGCTGTTTAGAGAGCGGTCAAGGCCTTGCTTTTGTATTTCCCTTGAGACTTGATGCTCTTCAAATTTGCCTGCCGCCACAATCCTGAAGTCTGTATTTTTTTTGTGCTGACTTCCCTGAAGGCCCAATCCCTTTCTTTTTTTTTTTGTACCAGGTATCTAACTTAGCATCTTGCACTTTCCAGGCAGGTATGTATGCCGCTGAGCTATCTGCCCGGTCCCATCCCTTTCTGAGTATACAGTATATTTCTGTTTAACTTTGCTGTCTCTAATAGGACCGTCCTGAGCCCTGACCTCACGGGCCTCACCTAGTCTTGGCTACTATCTTAATCTTTTGCTTTGGGCCCACCCAGTCTGTGAAATAGCAGAGGTATGGCCAGAGAACCCAGGTGTGTGGTCACCCAGAACCTGATACAAACTACTGCCCTGAGGGAGCAATGGATGCCACCACTGCCCATCTACCACGTGGCCCAGGAATCCGACTGCCCATCAGCCGAGCCTATCTGCTGCTTTGCTCTTCCTTCTTGGCACTATCTCAGGAAGCAGAGAATTTCTCATCTGTAATCACTGCTGAGCCAGGCATGGTGGCGCAGGCCTGTAATCCCAGCACTCGGGAGGCTGAGACAGGAGGATTGTTGTGAGTTCGAGACCAGCCTGAGCTACAAAGTGAGCTTAAGGCCAGTCTGAACTGCATAGTGAGACCCTGTCTCAAAAAGACAAAATAATAATAATAATAATAATGTAATCACTGCTAATTAGGAGGTCCACCCTAAGACATATACTTCAAACTTGGGCTTGGAGCTTGGAGGGGGCAAAGTTTTCATTAGCTTTCTTAAGTACATTTTAATTCAAGTAACCATTCTGTCCACAAGATCTTGCCCAATATGCTTTCTAAAGATCTATTATTTTCTCAAGGATCATGTTGAGTTATATGAAATAAAAAGCCACATATAAATTTTTTTTTTTTTGTTTGTTTGTTTGTTTTTTTTGTCTTTTTGAGACAGAGTTTCACTATGCAGTTCAGGTTGGCCTTGAACTCACTGCATAACTCAGGCTGGCCTCAAACACATCAATCCTACCTCAGCCTCCGAGTGCTGAAATTATAGGAACGCACCACCATGCCCAGCCTACATTAATTCTTTTTTTTTTTTTGTCTTTTTGAGACAGGGTCTCACTATGCAGTTCAATCTGGCCTTAAGCTCACTTTGTAGCTCAGGCTGGTCTTGAACTCACAATCATCCTCCTGCCTCATCCTCCCGAGTGCTGGGATTATAGGCTTGCGCCACTACGCCCGGCTTTACAGTAATTCTTAATACAGGTACACAAGCAGAATTCCTTCTGATTGCCAGTTGCACCGGGTAAACCTTGCAGAGTTAAAGAAATTATCTTGGGACTTAAACTCACTATATATATATATATATATATATATATTTTTTTTTTTTTTTTTTTTTTTTTTTTTTTTTTTTTTTTTTTTTTTTTTTTTTTTTTTTTTCTTTTCTTTTCTTTTCTTTTTGGCGGAACCAGGGATTGAACTCAGGCCCTTGTGCTTGCCAGGAAGCGCTTATTCCACTGAGCCACTCCCCAGCCCACAACTTATATTTTTTACAAAGTCTAAAAATGTGTCATCATTTAGACATAAACAGCCTTATCAAGTCATACATTTGTACACACAAGATGGGCAAGGCAAAGATCCTGAGAAACATCAGGTTTTTGAAAGTAGCAGTTAAATGGTAGGATTCTCAACCCAACTGTCTATATATGCTAATACCTGTGAGACAAGCAACTGCACTGAAGATAGCAATGTGTGATAGAAGGGTCACACTTGGAATGCCTGCCATTCTAGTCTGCTAAATACATACTTCCTGTCATAACATACCAATTATTACCATACCATGTCACAAGTAAAAGGTTTTTTTTGTTTTTGTTTTTGTTTTTGGTAATAAATGAAAAAAAAAAAAGACACAAGGAAAAAAAATGTTACAAGTCTATTCTGCTACAAGGCTGTATGAATACTTGATAGAAAATATCTGTTCCACATTATGCCTAAGATGTTTGATATTTAGACAGATAGGGTAGACTGAACTGCATATGTTGCAGGGTAATAATCAGCTTCTCTTCTGGATGGTTAACAACCTAAGTTTGCAGATCAAAAATTGGAGAAATGGAAGGGCCAACAATTTGGCCCTAGCCTGTCAAGGTCAGTGAAGACTCAGGACATAGGAGAACCTGTACTGTAACATCATGGAACTCAGTTGTGCCCCAAATTTTCTGATCAGGAGATTATGGAGCCACAGAGGAATGTGATCAATGATCTATAGTGTGCCTAAGGAGAGTCACATGGAGAGAAAACTTTCTCACAGGCTTTCACAGACAGCAAATTGGTCAAGCAATGGCAGTACTTCACGTGGTTGACACTGACAAAGGATCTACAAAGTGAGGTACAGGGTTACAGGATAAACCCTGAGGGGACTTGACTGACCTCATCAGATACAAAAGTTACATTTTTTGTTATATAGGTCTTGCTTTACCTCGATCTTAACCAGAAGAGTATAAAAACTAGGTATATAAAATAAAACCATAATAATATGCTGAGCTGTAAATGGCTCTAGTCAACAACTTCTTTGGATAACCCACTACTATTGTGGACTGCTGACTGTGTTAGAGTATTTTGCTGAGTTCAAGCACCTATAATAATTGAATGACAATAGAATACCCATCTCTGACAGGACTTTAAAAAAGGGGGGAGGATACAGAGGAAGGACCATTCTGTATTTGTATATATATAACAGGATAAATATACAGCTACTTTTGTGTAATTCTATGAGAAGAAAGATTTGCACTAATAATGTTTGGACAGGATATCCTGTCTGCTTCTTGTACTATGGATAACCACTAGGAAGATAACAATGTAAAAAATATTAACTATTGAAACTGTACTATAATTCAGCCTTAAGAAAAAAAAGAAGATAGGTATACAGCTGCAGTCTCTTAATTCAATGAATAGAGGCATCTGCTCTAATAGTGTTTGTAAAAAGAATATGTCTGCACCTTGTACAACAAATAACCACTAAGAAAATAATATGCAATGTATTAATTATTGAATCTGTTCAAATAATCTGTTTTGAAACTATCTCATTGCTATTTGTTCTTCAATAAAATTATGGGGGGAAAAAGCCTTATCATTACTCTCTTTAAACTGTAGTCTGTCTTTTCTAATTTTGCCTTGTGCATCCTCTTAATTTTATTTGGTACTGGGAATTGACCTCAGGAACTTGCACTTAGCAGACAGGTGCTGGTGCTGCTGAGCTATATCCCCAGCTCTCCTCATTTTAGAAAGGAGCATCTTCTTCTTCCTCTTCTTCCTCTTCCTCTTCCTCTTCCTCTTCTTCTCCTCCTCCTCCTCTTTCTCCTTCTCCTCCTCCTTCTCCTTCTCCTCCTTCTCTTCCTCCTTCTCCTCCTCCTTGTCTTTCTCCTTCCCCTTCTCCTCCTCTTCCTTCTCCTCCTCCTCCTTTTCCTTCTCCTTCTCCTTCTTCTGACAGAGTTTTATCATGCAGTTTAGGCTGGCCTTGACCTCACTATGTTGTTCAGGCTGGCCCCAAACTTGAGGTGGCAATCCTCCTACCTTAGCCTTCTGAGTTCTGGCATTACAGTTGGGCACTACCATGTTCCTCTATAGAAAGGGGCATTTTAATCTGCAGAGTGTTGATGATGGTGATGTACAAAAGCCCATAAGTATGACAGAGAAGGGAAGAGACCACATGACCTCAAGCTTTTAGAGTAGATGATGCACTTTATCAGGGATAGAGGCTCAGTAGCTACAACAAAAGTAGATAAGAGTGATTTGTGAAAAGCCACAGGAAGAGAACTCTGGCAAAGCACTCCCCAGGGAGACTCACTGCAGACCCACATTGGGCTCAGATCAGCAGGAACCCAACAGAAAGGTAAGGTGTGGACCCTGCGTGGCACAGCTTCCAGTTTAGTGTATAAAGCTACCAACAGCCAGATTAATTCCCTGTCTCACAGTAAGGGAATCTGGGAAGGGGCTGGAAAAATAGAAATGGGAGAGTAGGGATGTCCTTATAGGATCTTGAAAGATGCAAATGAAACAGTGAGCCAGAGACCACTTTTGCCCTCATCAGGGCAGGTCTCTGCCTATGAAGGCCATTGGGTTCGCTGATATACAAATGGCTCCAGTTTACAAAGGTTAGCAAAAGATTGGAAGTAACTGGCAGTGTGTGGACAACAGAGTGTATCACACCCCTGAGGTGATCCTTGAGGTTCTAAGTGATCTTGCCCTGCCCTTCAGCCTCTGCTGTACTTGCCTTAAACACACCACTTGATGCAGCCTCAGGGCCTTTGCACTGGCTGTGCTCTTTGCCTAATGTGTTCTTCTCAAAGATATCTGTGTGGCTTTATCCCTCCAGAAGCCTTTGCTAGAAATCACTTTCTCAAGAGACACTTATAACAGCCTACACCTTATCTGGCCTTTCTGGGTGTTCCAGTGAATGCATCTTTCCTGTTTGCACCTATTTAATTATAGTATCTACTAAGGCCTGTATATGTCTCTCCAATGTAATGCTACTGAAGGACCGTCCCTTGGGAGGGATTTGGTATAGAGGAGGTCACTAGGTGGGGCCCAGGATGGGGTCGGTGGTGTTGTGTGGAGAGGAAAAGACCAAAGCTCTCTCCCTGCCATGTGAGAGCACAACTTAAGGCCAGCATCCGTGACTCAGGAGGGGCCTCACCCTGATGTCAGACTTCCAGCCTCCTGAGCCACGAAGAATAAATACCTGTTCCTTACAAGACCCCAGACCCCAAAGATGCTAGTGCTGGGGTGTCACTTCAGTGCGGGCACATCTGAGAGGATGGGCATGAGAGCTAGAGGCCCGCTGGGTAGAACTGGCCCTCAGTGCGGGCCATGTCATCCATCTGCTGGAGGCTGTGGTGCCCAGCTGAATGACCAGAGAGCAGATTAGCTGTGTTTTCTGTCTTCAGCTGTGTTTTTAAATGAGGTTTTTTTTTTTT
>PVKA01033043.1:0-24755 GCA_004027165.1 Ctenomys sociabilis | reverse complement strand
TTTTTTTTTTTTTTTTTTTTTTTTGCGGGGGCGGGGCGGAACCGGGGATTGAACTCAGACCCTTTGCACTTGCCAGGGAAGTGCATATTCTACTGAGCCATCTCCCTAGCCCCTAAAGGTTTTTTGTTTGTTTGTTTGTTTTTTGGTAGAACTGGGGATTGAAATCAGGCCCTTGTGTTTGCCACGGAAGCACTTATTCCACTGAGCCATCTCCCCAGCCCTGGCTGTTGGTTTTTTATAGATGGCTTTTTATCAGAATGAGGTTCTCACCATCTATTCCAATGTTCTGTAAAGTCTTTATACTGAATAAGTGTTGGACATTTTCAAAAGCTTTTTATTCCTCTACTAGTATGTTCATTTGATTTTTATCTTTGGTTCTGTTGATATCATGTATTACATTTATAGATTTGCATATGTCGAACCATTTTACATCCCTGGGATGAATTCCACTTGGTCACGGTATATAATTTTTTGATGATTTCTGTATTATATTTGTTGGTATTTTATGAAGGGTTTTTGCATCTGTGTTCATGAGGGAGAATGGTCAATAGTCCTCTTTTATGCTGGGGTCTTTTGTGCAATTTTTGTATCAGTATAATACTTGCCTCAATAAATGAAACAGGGAATATTACTTCCTTTTAACTTTCCTTGAAGAATTTGAGGATTATTGGGATAAAATCCCCAAATTTCTTGCAGAATTTAGCTGTAAATCCATCAGTACTTGCACTTTTTTTGTTGGTAAGGTTTTGATTACATTTTTAATTTCATTGACTGATACTGGATTATCCAGATGTTTTCATAATTTTTTTTCCTTGATCTAGTTTTGGTAATTTGTATCTCTCTAGGAATTCGTCCAGGTTTTCATCCTGTGAGAGTAAAACTTTTCAAAATAGTTATTGATGATCTTTGAATTTCCATTGATGAGGTTGGCTAGGGTTATATTAATTATATTTAATCTTTAAAGATCCAGCTCTTTGATTCATACATTTTTGTATTGTTTTCTTTGTCTCAGTTAAATTAATTTCTGCTCTGATCTTTATATTTTCCTCTTATCTTTGGGTTTGAGGTTTGACTTGCTCTTCTTTTTCTAGAAGCTGTAGGTGAAGTATTAGGATATTTGTTTTTATTCTGTTTTCCTAATGTGTGAGTTTACTGTTACAAATTTATCAGCGAGAACTGCTTTGACTGCATCCTGCAAATCTGAGTAAGTCATATTTGAATTTTCATCAGATTGTGCATATTGTTTTCAATTTTCATTTGTTTTCTGGAGTTTCTTTTGTCAATAATTTTCAGTTTTATTGCACTGTTGTCAGATAATATGCATGGGACAATTTCTATTTTTGAATTTACTTAATCATGGTCTATGAATTAGTATGTGCTCTATTTTAGATAACATCCTATGTGCAGGTAAAAATAATGTGTATTCAGATGTTTTTTTGTTTGAACACTATGTAAATGTCCGTTAAGCCGATTTGTTCAAAGATTTGTTTCAGTTCTGCTTCCTCTCTGCTAATTTTTTGTTTACTTGACCTATCTTTTTTGTGATGAGGGAGTGCTAAGGTCCTCTGTGAAAACTGTGCTATTGGTTATTACACTTTTCATCCTTCAAAATTTGTCTTATGTAGTTGGAGGCTTGCATATTTGGTACATACATATTTATAAACATTATCTTTTCCTCTTGAAGTTTTCTCCTAACAAGTATATAGTGACCTCCTTCTTTACCTTTTCTGATCATTCTTGCTTTGAAGATCAGATTGTCTGGGAAGAGAATAACTATCCCTGAATTCCTCTGAGCTGGTGCGTGGACTATTGTTTTCCATCTTTTGATTTTCAGCCTATGAATTTCATTTGAGTTAAATGTGTTTCCTGGATACAATATATTGTTATGTTTGGTTTCTTGATCCAGACTGCCAGCCTATTTTTTAATTGGTTAATTGAGGCCATTTTTATTGGTGACCACAATTGATATATTTTGTCTTATCCGCGTCATGCTTTTTCTTTTTCTTTTTCTGTTGGTTCCTTACTTTTTCTGCGTTTAATTGCTTGCCCTGTTTGGTGATTTATTTCTGTTCTTGTTCTTGGAGTTGTGGTCATTGCAATCTCTGTCTAGAATTTATTTGAGTACTTTTTGTAGGATTGCTTTGGTGGTTTTGAATTTCTTTATTATTTGTCATGAAAGAATTGTAATTCTCCATTAATTTTGAAAGAGTTTGAAGGATATATAAGACTGGGTTGTAATTTATTGTTTTTTAGGACATGAAATGCTTTCCTCCACACTCTTGACTTTATGGTTTGCATGGAGAAATCTCTTGTGATTCTAATGGACTTTTCTTTAAATGTGACCTGTTTCTTTTCTGTAACAGCTTTTAGTATGTGGCTCTTGTCCTGAGTTTCTGGGATCTTGATTATTATACGATTGAGAATATATTTATTTTGGTTGATTCTATTTGGAGCTCTATATGCTTTCTTTGTCTTTATGTCATATTCTTTCCCTGCATTTGGGAAGTTTTCTATTATTATTTCTGCAAATATTCTTTTTGCATGTTTTGTCTCCTTTTTATATTTTTCTTACATTGACTGCTTTTTCTTTGGTGCCTGTTAGTCTTATGGTATTTATCTTGTGTCATCTTGTAGCTTTTGGATTATTATTTCTTGATTCTTTGTTTTTAAGAATATCTTTTCTCTCCTGGTAGCTAGCTGCAACAATGTCTTAGGTCTGAAAGTCTATCTCTAGTTTCTTTCAAATGGTTTCACCAGCTTTTGATGGAATTTTTCATTATGGAAATCTCTTTGAATGTGTTTCATGAATTCTAGATCTTTCCTACTTTACATATTAGAGGTTTACCTTATTTTCTATGCTCCTCTCCTTTTTAAAAATTCACCATGTTCTTCAGATATGCCCAGCAATTCTTTTATTATAGGTATAATTTGTTTTTTTTTCTTTCTTTTTTTTTAATCTGAGAGAATTATTTTTGATTTCTTTATTTCAGTTACAATCATTCATAGTTTCAGGTGTGTGATTTCTAATATCTTCTATGCTGATGTCTTTAGAATTTGTCTGTAGGATTTGTTCTTGGTTGTTTGGATGCCTGAGATGACATTTTTCTCCTTTGTTTTGTCATTTTGTATTTCTTTTTTTTATTTTTTAAATTTATTTTTTATTTTATTGAAGTACAAATATCAATGGCACAGTTTTACTACACCTTAACAAGACAGATTCAATAAAATTAATACATTGCAAACTGTTTTCATACTGTTTTGGTATAGTACAAGGTGCATACATGATATTATACTTGCAGACATTATTATAGCAGATGTCACTTATCAGTAAATTAAGAGTGTAGCTGTTTACTTATTTTTTATACCTGAATTATATCAAAAGTTCAATAATTATTTTCCTAGTGGATGACCGTAGTACTAGAAGCCGACATAATATCCTGTCCAACCACCATTAGTGCAAATCTTGCCTCTCATAGGATTATGTAGAAGCACAGCATTATGTATCCCAACTGTACTGTCTATACACACATACCATGAGTTTTTCTTTCTATAACCCTTCCTTTGTCTACACCTGTCAAAGGTGGGCACTCCATTGTCATTCAACTAACTTAGGTGCTTGAACTCGACACCACAATCCAACACAGTCCCAGCATTCCACAACAATAGCGAGTTATTCAAAGAAGTTTTCGACCATAGCCATTTACAGCTCAGCTTAATATTATGGTCCTGCGATGTATACTTCATTTTTATACTTTTCTGCTGGATGGTTAAGACCTAGGTAGATCAAGACTTATATGCTAACACATGTACTTTATGTTTCTTATGTGGTCAGTGAAGTCCCCTCAGGGTTTATCTTGTAGTCCTGTACATTATTCTGTAGATCCTTTGTCTGTGTCATCCATGTGGATGAGTCATGGCCAATGCTTGACCAGTTTGCTCTCTGTGAGAGCCTGAGAGAAAGTTTTTTCTCCATGTGACTCTCCCCAGGCACACTATAGAATTTCAGTCTCTTTCCTCTGTGGCTTCATAATCTCCTTGTTCAGAAAATTTGGAGCTCAACTGGGTTTCGTGATGCTGCAGTACAGGTTCTCCTACGTCCTGAGTCTTCACTGACCTTGAAAGGCTAGAGCCAAAATGTTGGCTAGCCTTGTGGCTCTTCTATTTCTCCAACTCTGATTTGTGATCTTAGGTTGTTAGCCATCCAGAAGAAAAGCTGATTAGTATCCTGCAGCATATGCCATTTACTTTGCCTTATCGGACTCAATTGATTTTGATTGTTATTGTACGTTTCCTTTTGTATTTCTGCTTTTCACTTATTATACTAGGAAGACTATATGATATTTACACATGTGTGTCTGGTTTATTTCACTTATGAGTATATCTTCAAGTGGCATCCACTTCAGTATAAATGCTTCAAACTTATCATTCTTAACAGCTGAGTAATACTCCATTATATAGAAATACCACATCTTTTTCAACCATTCCTCATGTGATGGACATCTTGGTTGTTTCCAAGATTTTGCAATCACACATTGCACTGCTATAAACATAGGCACACATATATCACTATGATACAATGTTTTCAGTTCCTTTGGGAAAATTCCCAGTAGGGGAATAGCTGGCTTGAATGGGATTTCTAGTCCTACTGTTTTGAGGAGTCTCCACACTGACCTCCACAATGGTTGTACCAGTCTACATTCCCACCAGCAGTGGAGAAGTATTCCCTTTTCTCCACAACCTCTGCAACATCTGTTGTTGGTTGATTTCCTTATGATAGCCATTCTTTCTGGAGTGAGATGGTATCTCACTGTTGTTTTTATTTGCATTTCACGGATGGCTAGCGATGTGGAGCATTTTTTCATATCATTTTGTATTTTAAAGAGAATTCTTCCTTATTTTTAGTTTTTAAATTTATGTTATTTGGTACAGGTCTCCCTACACAGCTAGGACTCATAGTGGTCCTCTTGCTCTCAGCCTCACTAGCAATGGGATTATAGGCATACACCACCATGCCTAGACTCAGTGGCTGGCTCAGTGTGTCTGTGGACTCTGCTGGCACTGCACGTGGTGCCTGTGCTTGACTAAGCAGGTGTTAAGTCTGCTGAGCTATCTTGTTGGCTCAGAACTCTTTATTTTTATTTCTTTGATAATTGTTGTGTAATTTTGTTAGTAGATGGCTATATCACAATTATCAGAGCCATTCTATAAAGAGACAGTTATTCAGGAATATCAACTATGTGTCAGAGATTCTTGGTTTATGTCTGTCCCAAACACATTTGATGATAAAAATGCGTAATATATCAACCATTGTTGATCAGCTGTTCTTGTTTTGAGAATCTGTAACATATGTATTATATGTTTCCCTGCTCTGTCTTTGTTTCTGATTTTTGTTCTTGCTTTTGTTTTTATTCTTCCAAATAAAATTTAAAGAATAAATATTTTATTAAAAAAATCCTATATTTTCTTTTGATTGAGAGTGGGATATTGGTTTCTATTTGGCACTGTCCTCCATTTTTCCGTATAAGGCTTTGGGGAGGTTATCACTCAGTGCTTCCCAGTATTACTATCCAAGGGAGAACTTGGGGTTGAGACAGAGACGATATCCTAGTTACAGTAGCACAATTAGCAAAAATAGCAACAGTGAGTGAGATTTACAAATTGACAAACTTTGATAACTAATGGTTGTATCTTGGGTTTCTTCCTTTTAGCAATATGCTGTAGATAATCTTCTTTGTAGTATTTATAAATCTAGTACAAGTGCCTTCAGATGAATACATGATATTCCATTTTATAGTTATCACTTAACTATTTAATCCCTTTTCTACAATAGTTTTTTGTAATTGTAATTGTTGTATAATATGTATCTTTATATACATATTTTATTCATACTTATTAAATATTTTATTTAATATATTTCACTGAACTTAAATTACTGGTCAATTGATTTTTAATTTTAATGAAGAAAATGTAAATAAATTTTTCATAACAAATTAGTAGCAGAATACCAATAGTTAATAGCTTGAGTACTGTTATCTTTGGCATACTCAGTATAATCTATGGACATAGAGTTTTTCTAGTACTAACACAAATCTTTGTAATGAACTCAGAGAATATATTAGTGTCTTCTATTTTTTCTTTGTATGTCTCTTCTTTTCCCTTTTCCTCATACTAATTCATTTTCTTTTTGAATAATTTCTTTCCATTTCACAATATCTACTGTGAACATTGAATCTTATTTACTCTTTTAGTTTCTTATACTAAGGAGGTAATACAAGGAATACACAAGTGGTTTATTTCAGTTGGAATATATAGTCTCTCAAACTCTATTTTAGTACTATTTTAGATTTTTGGAAAAATCAGTGAAGAGTGCCATAGTAATATGAAAAATTATGCTTAGTTGTCCAATTAAGAGACCAACACTGATACATTACTACAAGATAAACTCCAGAATTTAGTAGGACAATTCAATAATGCATTTTGCTAGTTCTGGACACTGAATCACATGTGGTTATCCTGAACTTTATGCCTTTTCTGATCTCTGATTACTTTTTAGAGATTACCTTTTCAATACCTTCTAACACTGGTATTTTGGATTGATATTTTTGTACTTAAAAATTTAATTGCTAAATGATGTCAAAAATGTTCTCCTAACCTCTACTCTTACCAATAGTGAAGGTTTAGTGAATTTATCTTTTCTAGTAGCATTAACATTAGGACATACTTTTCTCTTGCTAATCTTTGCTTAGCTGGGTGGTAATAAGTAGAATTAGAATTTCTTCCTCATGTCTTTTTCTATTTTTCTTCTGGGACGTTGGGCTTTTCTGTAAAAATTGTTCAATTTTTCACATATAAGACATCTTAGTGATATTATTGCTCAAATAATTCTTGCCAAATATTTATTTTTGGTCCATAGTGGTTCTTTCTAAATTTTTAAGGGAGTTGCATTTGTTGTAGAAAACTTTTAAATGATTTCCCTTATGATATGTAAATATTTGTTTAAACAAAATAAATTTTTTTAGATTAAAAAATGTTCATGCATTTATTCTTGCATATTTTGGCTTCATATTTATATAATCTTAAGACTTAAAATTTGATAAAATGAATGATGTAGAAATCAGTAAACTTTTCTTATATTTTCCAAACTGTTAAGACATTTGTCCCAATTCACATTTCCCTCATGCTTTGTATGAGTCGCATCTTGTACTATGAATAACCACTACAAAGACAATGACATCCAATATGTTAATTATCGAAACTGTCCTACTAATCAGTTTTGAAACTGTCTCATTGCTATTTGTTTCTCAATAAAATTAATAAAAAAGAAAAGGATACAACACAATGTAAATAGCAGTGCTCATAATTTTAGTTTTCACAATACAGTAGTGCTTCATGTAAAGTTGTATGTATGAAACTGCAGTTTACCATGTAGAAAATATATTACAATTCTTTTTATCCCAAATTTTGCATTACCTCACAGTTGCATCTGACATTTGGCCCCTTCTCTGTAGCAGCATCCTTCATGAGATGTACTCATGCTTATTTTCTATGTCTCCTTGATCTATGTCATGCATCTCTTTTATGCCTTTGAGTGTAAGTGCTTCCTGGAATTCGGACTTTGTGTCACCTACTCATATCATCTTTCATATATACAGTTGTAAATATATGTGTTCTTATGATTTTTCACTTGACATTTCCTAGAAAATATTCTAAGTATTTTAAATATATTTACATAGAAAGGCCTCATAGAAATTATGTGAAACTGGTACCACCATTGCCAGCTTCTTCACCTATTTACATAGGTGAAGAAGCTGGCATGCAGGATTGAGGAGGTGGCTAAAGTTAACCTATCTTCTAATTTAATGTAGATAGAAATTGAACTCAGGAACCTAAGGTCCAAAATCCATGTAGTATTCTATGATGTCCATTGACATTAAGTGATTTTATGTTGGTAGAAGAACTGTTTTATATTCCTATAGTAGTTTCTCGTATTGATATTTGCTCAAGTGACAAAATGCACTTCATTCTCTAATGAATAATCTGGTTCTGTGACTTTACTTATTATGTTCAACATGCCTTCTCTCCTTTAAACCTACAGCTTATGCCCTGGAGTTGGCTTCTTACCTTTTGCTTTGGCCATTGCAAGAAATCCCCCAAGTGTAGTACCAAATCCTTTTAGATGGAATCTAGAGTCATTTAAACTCAAGTCAACTTTAAGTATGATATGCCTTTGAATAAGCTTCTCGGTAGGTCTTTATTCATCCTAGTATGTGCACTAAGCTTTTTTCATGGAATGTACAAGCAATGGTCTGTACTCCTCTGTCTCCTTCTCATTTGTGTTCTACAATGCTGTGTTGCCCTCAACTATTTTCTTGCCTGTGTCACTCACTGTTTAAGATTCTTTTCATTTATCACCTCTTAGAAGCAACCAAATATGTAGGATTTTGCTCTGAGGGTGCCCATATATGTACGCTATTTCTATCATAACATTTACTTTCACAAGACATTGAAGTCACCTATTATTTTGTTCTCTGAGTTCCATGAAGCCAAGTTCTACCATGTTTGATTTTGTGTTTATCTTCTTAGCTCTCAGTAAGATCTGTCAACACAGAGGAAACTTGGGGAAGAGTTACAAATCTCAACTCTTGAGGATGTTATAATGTTCTCAGCACTATATAAGCCTTATGGTTGCAAGAGAAGTAATTTTTAAGTCGTTGAACAACTTTAACAGGAGATTCAGTCACTGAATGAATAATTAAACAACACAGATCAACTATGGAAATCATAGCTTTCAAACAGCAACAAAGGGAACCTTCTCTGGACTTGATGGATTCTGTGCCATAGTGTTCGATATACACAATTGAAGAGTTTCTCTGGTAGACATCCCTTGACTTGCCATTAAAGCTGTGTTCTTCATCTTTATTTTCATTAAAATATTAAAATGTAATTGACACTCATCTATATCTGCCACTTTCACAATGTATGTTTAAGAGAAATACAGAAGTCAATATCTCAGTGCACCAGCGATGACTTCTTTTGAAGTTGCTCTGTAATGGGATTAGGAGTTTGGGAAATATTAATTGAGGCTCCTTACATTTGAGTTCTATAATATGAAAGGCAGCATGTGCAAAAAGAATACATTGGGATGATGAGTAATAATATTAAAATCAAAATGTATATTTAACATGTCTCATATGGCAAGTACTGTATTATCTCACTGAAAATTCAGAGAAAATTTTCAGTTTATGTTATCAGACTTATTTATAAGACTTTAGTTCAAATTTTCAATATTTTGCAAAAAATAGTTAAAAATAAATTTGGGAAGCTGATTTGTCCATGAGAACAAAATGTATGAGCTATCACTATTATTGAATATTCTGCATATTTAAGTGATTTTTAAAACAATAAGCTCATTTATACTATATTTTAAGAAAATTTAAGGAACTTGAGGAATTGAAAAGTTACTACTCTTCTTCTCTTCTTCATTATTTGGGATAGAAATAAGCCCTCCCCCAACTTATTGACTGGAGTTTGTTTAAAGACTTAAAAAGCCCCAACTCTGAACAATATCCTTCTCACAATGTTAAGCTCCAAGAGATGCAGCACAGTAAAGTAAATTCTTTCTAAAATTAACTTTGTCACTTATGACATGATTTTTGTCTCCAGTCTTGCCTCCTAATAAATAGGAGCAACATAAAAACACACCCATATGTCTTTGTTGTTGTCCTGTACCTTCAGATGAGTCAGTCATAAAATGCCAAGTTGCAGTTGTTTTATTTCTGAGTGTACTAGGTTTTGGGAGAACAAGACCACAGAAAAATGTTCCTTTAATTCGGTTGTCACAGAAGACCCTGAGCCTTCAGAAGCTGTGGAAAAACTTCTGGAGTTAGCACTTCCCAGTTGCCAAAGCATCTCAAGGATCCTTCAGTATATGTTGACACCTACAAATACTCAGGAGAATGTTCCAGACGCTAATGGATATCTGGGACCTACCTGCCAGTAGTACTTTATCCTTTAAATTTTCTATCAATTATACTTTCTCTGCTCATCTTCCTTATTCAGCCTTCCTTTGGAACTCTACTGCATTGTTTCTCAATGTCTTTTAGAAGCATTCCCTGAGGAAGCTGGAGAAAATCAAATAGCTCTAGGCTTTCTGGCTTTCTAAAGGAAGATACATTTTCTCTATTCCTCTTGAGAAAAATACCACAGCTTTGGATCAGCCATCCATATTCTTCAGAGCCATCCCATTCTGGCTTCTGAGACTGAGTCATAGTTAATGAGTAAATCCTTATCAGAATGTCTAGTCACTGATACTTTTGATGTGTGTGGGGCAGGAAGACAAAAACAGTATGAAACAGTAGACTTTTTACCGTAATAGAGCCAAGACAAAGAGACAGTGGTGATGAGCTGATGAACTAGTGTGGCTGGACTGTGGAGATGCTATATAGGAAGTTTCCAGAGGGTATGAGAGTCAAGTAGAAACACTTGTGATAGATTTTTGATGCTGATTCTAGGCAGAAAGGATCTGTGAAATGTATCACAGTTTGCATCAGATCATGAAAGTTAGGTCATGCTACTCAATATCCTCACAGTTTAGTGAGGCTTTACGCCAAGAGTGTCAAATATGGATTCTGTAAAAAGCTCTATTAAAGTAAATTTTGTGAACAGCCTATGTTTTGGGATATTTTAACGTGCTAACATAAGAGTTAATTTTGTTAAATAATACTGAGCAGTATTAAAATTCTTCTTTCAGATACATTTGGCTTGAAAAGATGTTTATGTGTGTGTGTGTGTCTGTCTGTGTGTGCATGTGCATGCGTGCATGTGTGGGTATATGTATCCAGTATGTGCACACTTATACCGTAATTCAAGAATGTGAACAGAAGAGGCATTTGGAAAAATTTTGCTTCTGTTTGAAAACTCCATATTCAGTGATGAACATGACAGGCCATCATTCTTAGACTTGTGCAATTAATTAGGTTCATGAACCAATGTGCCAGGGTGTAATTATGTATTGCATGCATTTTAAGTCAGTTGCTCATATTTTTCTCATTTCTTCTTGGAAGCCTGGGTTACTTCAAGTGTCTTTAGCTCTGTATTTTGTAATACTTTCATCTTTTATTTAAGGCATTTTAATAAAAGTGGTTTTCATTGAGTTCTAAATGTCATCTTAACCGTGCGTAGTTTTCATAATTATGCTTATACAATTGAGAATGTGTTTATATCTTTAAAAAATGCAAAATATCATCAACTATTTCATAGAAGCAATTAAAAGTCATGAGTAAGAAAGTACATTGGGTTCTTCTGAAGTTTTGAGAATTTGGAATTTTGTTGAAAAATAAAAACGAAATGCCATGTTTCTGTAAGCATTTTCTTAGTTTATTTTGTTTAAATATCAGGAGCAAAATATGCTTATGAAAATATCATTTATCACCACCATCATCTTACACCAACTGCTGGAATCTTCTCAGAGCCCATCAAATGTATTGCCATGGCTCTGCGTCAGTTGTGTTGCTGGATTCATGTGCATTTATCCCAATAGTTTGATGACTTTATCTCTTTCAGGAAGATATCTAGAATGGGGATAAGTAGGGCAAATGAACTTCTATCCTTAGTATTTTGAAGAATATTCATACTGATTTATTTCATAGTTGTACTACCTTACAATCTCACAATAATGCAGAACAACATTCCTCCACATTCTTGCCAGCACTTGTTACTCTTTGATTTTCTTTTTTTTTTGATAGCAATTCTTTCTGGGAGAATAATAGTATCTCAATGTAGTTTTGTACTGTACTTTTCTCATAGCCATGTGCTTTTTTCCATTTGTGCTTTCTTACAGGAACTGTATTCATTTCAGTGGCCAATTTTTATTTATTTAATTATTTATTTTTTATTAAAGAACAAATAGCAGTGAGACAGTTTCAAGACAAATTAACAGGACAAATTTGATAAATTAATATATTGCAAACTGTTTTCCTAATGTTTTGGTATCATACAAAGTGTATACATATTATACTTACATACATTATTATAACAGATATCTCTAATCAGTGAATTAAGAGAGTGTAGCTATTTACTTACCTTACTTTTTATATCTGAGTTATATCAGATTCAATAATTAATATTTTCTACCTTGTTATCTTCCTAGTGGTTGTCCATAGTACTAGAAGTCAATATAATATCTTGTTCAACCATTATTAATGCAAATCTTGCTTCTCATAGAATTATGCAGAAGCATGGCATATTCATCATAACTATACTGTTTATACACACACATCGTGGTTCTTCTTTTGTATCCCCCTTTTTTTGTCTAGGCCTATCAAACATGGCACTTCATTGTCATTAAACCAATTTAGATGCCTGAACTTGGCAACACAATTCAACATAGTCCAGTATTCCACAATAATAGTGAGCTATCTGAAGAAGTTGTTGACTACAGCTATTTACAGCTCAACTTATTGTTATGGCCCCAAATTATATACCTAAATTTTATACTTTTCTGCTGGATGGTTAAGACTGAGATAGAGCAAGACGTGTATACCAAAAAATGTAGCTTTTGTTTCTGATGAGGTCAGTGAAGTTCCTGTCAGGGTTTATCTTGTAATCCTGTACCTTACTCTGTAGATCCTTTGTCCGTGTCATCCATGTGGATGAGTCATGGCCAATGCTTGACCAGTTTGCTCTCTGTGAGAGCCTGAGAGAAAGTTTTCTCTTCATGTGACTCTCCCCAGGCACACTATATGTCATCAATATATTTCCTCTGTGGCTCCATAATCTCCTTGATCAGAAAATTTGGGATACAACTGAGTTTCATGCTATTACAGTACAGGTTCTCCTACATATTGTGTCTTTGCTGACCTTGAAAGGCTGGGGCCAAGATGTTGGCTGACCTTGAAGCTCTTCTATTTCTCCAATTTTGATCTGAGCACTTAGGGTGTTAACCACCCAGAAGAAAAGCTTATTAGCACCCTGCAGCATATGCCATTCAGTTTGCCTAACTATTTGACTAAATTAATTTTAGTTGTCGTAGTACATTTCAATTTGTATTTCGTCTTTTGACTTCCTATACTAGGGAGACTATACAATATTTGCATATGTGTGTCTGGTTTATTTCACTTATGAGTATATGTTCACGTGGCATCCACTTCAATATAAATGCTTAAAGTTTATCATTCTTTACAGCTGAGTAATACTCCATTATATTGTAATACCACATCTTTTTCAACTATTCCTCGTGTGACGGATATCTTGGTTGTTTCCAAGATTTTGTTATCACAAGTTTTGCTGCTATAAACATAGATATACATAAATCACTATGATATAATGATTTCAGTTCCTCTGGAACTGAATCATTCTTGCCTCGCTGGGTTGAATCCTTCCTGGTCATGGTGTATGATCTTCTTGATGATTTTCTGTATTCTGTTTACTAGGATTTTATTGAGGATTTTTGCATCTATGTTCATGAGGGAGATTGGCCTGTAGTTCTCTTTTTTGGTTGTGTCTTTCCCTGATTTTGGAATCAGTACAATACTTGCCTCCAGAAATGATTTTGGGAGGACTTCTTCCTTTTCAATTTCATTGAAGAGTTTCACAAGTGTAGGGATATATCTTCTATAAATATCTTGTAGAACTCAGCTGTGAATCCATCAGGACCTGGATTTTTTTGTCAGTAGGCTTCATATTACATTTCTTATTTTATTGGCTGTTACTAGCTTATTGAGAGTTGTTGTATCTCTTGGTTCAGTTTTGGCAATTTGTACTTTTTGAGGAATCTGTCCGTTTCATCTGTGTCTTCTACTCTGTGAGCGTAAAGATTTTCAAAGTAGCTATTGACAATCTTCTGAATTTCCACTGTGTCTGTGGTGATTTCACTCTTTTCATTCCTTATTGCTTGTATTTGAATTTTTTCTTTCACTTTTGTGATGAGGTTGGCTAGAGGCTTATCAGCTTTAGTCTTTCAAAGAACCAACTTTTTGATTTTTGGATTCTTTGAACTGTTTTCTTCATATGAATTGAATTAATTTCTGCTCTAATCTCTATGATTTTTTCCTGTCTTTAGATTTTGGGTTTTGTTTGCTCTTCTTTTTCTAGATGTTGGAGGTGGAACATCAGTTTTTTATTTGTTACATTCTGTTTTCCTAATGTGTGAGTTCATAGCTATAATTTTCCCTCTAAGAACTGCTATCATCACATCCCATAGATTCTGGTAAGTTGTGCTTGAATTTTCATTGGACTGTAGATATTGTTGAATTCCTTGTTTAATTTGTTCTGTGGCCCATTGATTGCTAAGTAGAGTGTTGTTTAATTTCCATGAATTTAGTGGGTGTTTCTGGTTTCTTTTGTCACTTATTTCCAGTTTCATTGCACTGTGGTCAGATAATATGAATGGGATTTTTTTTTCTGTTTTTTTGCATATGCTTAAGCATGACCTCTGCTGTAGTATGTGGTCTATTTTGGAAAATGACCCATGTGCAGCTGAAAAAAATGTGTATTCAGCTGTGGTTGGGTGGAAAACTCTGTATATGTCTATCTGGTCCTTTTGTTCCCAGCTCTGATTCAGTTCTGCTACTTCTTTGCTAACTTTTTGTCTGCTTGATCTATCTTTTTGAGATAAGGAGGTGTTAAGGTCTCCTGTTAAGATTGTGGTCTTAGATATTAGGCTTTTCATTAAGATTTGTCTTACATAGTTGGGTGCTCCCGTGTTTGGTACATAGATATTTATGAGTGTGACCTGCTGATGAATTTTTCCTGTAACCAATAAATAGTGGCCTTCTTTGTCTCATTTGATCCTTCTTGGTTTGAAGTCGAAACTGTCTGAGAACAGAATTGTTGCTCCTGCCTTCTTCTGAGGTGCTTTGGCATGAAGTATTGTTTTCCATCCTTTGTCTTTGTTCCTAAGAATGTGCTTTTGAGATAAATGTGTTTCTTGTATACAGCATGTTGTTGGATTTTGTTTCCTCATCCACTGTGCCAGTCTATTTCTCTTAACTGGTGAATTGAGTTCATTTACACTGATGGTTATAACTGAAATGTGTTGATTTATGTTTGTCGTTGTATTTACCTTCTGTTGTTTACTCCTTTGTATCCTGTGTTTAGTTGTCTGTCCTATTTAGTGCATTCCTTCCATTCTTATTCGTGGGGTTCTTGTCATTGTGGTCACTCTCTAGAACATCTTTCAGTGGTCTGTGTAGGGATGGCTTTGTCATCATGAAATTCTTTAGTTGTTCTTTGTCATGGAAGTATTTCACTTCTACTTCAAACTTGAAAGAGAGTTTTGCAGGGTACAATAATCTGTGCTAAATTTGCTTTCATACATGACTTGAAGAACTCTGCTCCATGCTCTCCTTGCCTTCATGGTTTTTGTAGAGAAGTCAGCTGCAATTCTGATGGGTTTTCCTTTAAATGTGATCTGCTTCTTCTCTCTAGCTGCTTTCAGTATATTATTTTTGTGTTGGATTTCTGGGATCTTGACTATTATTATATGTCTCAGTGCATTTTTAATTGGGTTGAAGTTATTTGACTTTCTGTATGCTTTGGTTATGTAAATGTTGGATTGTTTCCTCATATTTGGGAAGTTTTGTGCTGTTACTTCTGCCCATATTCTTTTTATATCATTTGTATTGACTGCTTCATTCTGATTTATGCCAATTAATCTCACATTGTTTATCCTGGCATCATCTTGCAGGTGATAGATTACTTTTCCCTGCATTCTCATTGTTTTTAAGAGATCCTTTCTCACCTTTTCACTATCTGCACTGGCATCTTCAAGATCTGAAACTCTGTGTTCGCTTTCACTCAGATGGTTTTGTAGACTTGTGATTGATATTTTTAGTTGTGTATCTCTTTGACTCTGCTTCATGTGTTCTATTTCTTTTCTGTATTGCTCATTCAAGGAATCCATCATATTTCTGATCTCCTCTTATTTTTTTTTTTATCCATGTCTTCTTTAGAGGTAGCTATTAATTCTTTTTCTGCAGAGTTTCTTCCAAATTGGGTTTCCTCTGTATTTTTCCAGACCTGTTTCTGTATTTCAGATGCTATGATTTCAAAGAATTCTTTTTCGCTTTCAGACATTATTTCTGCTTTGAGTTCCTCATGACCTTTCTGCTGTTGTTCCTTTGCTTCCGACGCTGTAAATTCATACATTTCAGCTGGAATAGTGTTCTCTGCACTTGTTCTGTGTGAGCATTGGGTTTCCCCCAGATGTTTCTGGATTTGATTCAGTACTTCACATGCTATGTATTCAAATATTTCTTTTTTTATTTCAGGTGTAATTCTGGTGTGAGTTCCTCTATACCTTTCTGCTGTTATTCCTTTGCTTCCATATCTGTTAATTCATTCATTTCAACTGAGGTAGTGTCCTCTGCATTGATTGGTGGACTTGAGACCTGCGATTGCATTTTTCTCCTTGTCCTTGTCATTTTGTATAGCACTGACCTCTGGCCTTTGGTGCAGAGCTTTGGTGCAGCTATAACCTCAGTGTGTAATGAGATTCGGGTACCAGTCTATTAAGTTTGAGATTATCCAGTTATGCCTGTCCTGGATCTAGCTGTTGTGTTCAGTTCCTTTTTGCTGCAGCTCCTTGGTTCCCCTCTGTTGGATCCCTGGTTAGAGGAGCACTGGAGGGTGCAGAAGCTCTCCCTCACACTCACGAGGCTGGACAAGGGTGGATTGAGTGCCAGGAGAGTTACCAAAAGTTCTCCCTCCAGTGGCGAGCTTGGGGGTAGGGGCTCCAATGAGTTGCCAGGCTGATATATCTGGCGTGTCTCAGGCAGGTATCTGGCTAGGATATCATGGGGCCTGAGGCTCTGGATGGTGCAGAACACGCAGGGAGAAGCCAAAGGCTCTCCCTCAGACTCACCACACACTCACTGAACCGGGAAGCTGAGCGAGTCATGAAAATTCCACTCACTCGGCGGGCTTGGTGGTGGGAACCGGGAAGTTGCTGTAGTCTCCCCAGTGCCTCAGGCCAGTGGCTCTCTGGTGGTGGGCTTGTGGGCGGGAACTGGTAAGTTGCCAGAGTTGGGCCCATGTCTCAGGCTGGTCGCTCTCTCCCCAATTTTTAATTTTTATTCATTTATTTAGGTTTTTTGCAGAACTGGTGATTGAACTCAGGCCCTGGCACTTGCCAGGGAAGCGCTTATTCCACTGAGCCATCTTCCCGGCCCCACATCAGTGGCCAATTTTTGATTTTTTTTTTTTTTTTATTTGGGGGTGGCTAATCTTTTGAGTTCTTTTTATATTCCAGATGTTAGTTATCTGATGAAGGCATACTATCAAATTTTTTGCCACCTGTAAGTTGTTTCATTACTCTGTTGGATGTGTCCTTTATTGTCCAGCTTTGTAATTGGTTAAGATCCCATTTGTTGATATTTGGTATTCTTTCTTATTATTGTGGTTCTATTTAGAAAGTCCTTGCCTACATGTTCAAGAGTTACCTGTTTTATTTTCCAGTAGATTGTTTCTGTTTTAATATTTAGATCTGTTTTCTAATTTAGAAAATTCTGATCTATCTATCATCTATCTATCTATCTATCTATCTATCTATCTATCTATCTATCTATCTATCTATCTATCTAATCTATCTATCATATATCTATATCTAGCAATATATCTATATCTATCTATCTATCTATCTATCTATCTATCTATCTATCTATCTATCTATCTATCTATCTAGACTTAATCATCTTCATGTGGATTTCCAGTTTTTCCAGTAGTAGTTATGAAAAAGGTTGTGTCCAGTGAATGTTTTTGTTCTGTTTGTCAAATATCAAATAGTTGAAAGTACTTGGGGTAGTTTCTGCTTTTTCTATTTTAGTCTGCTGGTTCTTATGCCTGTGATTATGCTATTCACATGCTGTTTGTATCACAATGGCTTTTGAATGTAACTTCAAATATGGGTTTATGATGTCTCCTCACTTGGTTTTGTTATATAGGATTTTGTTTTTATTTTGGATCTCTTCAGGTTCCATAAAATTTTAGATTGTTTTTCCTCTCAGTTTTGGAACCATAGACAATCGGTTATACTTGTTCTTCCAATCCATGTCCTGGGATATATTTTTATATTCTGACTTCGTTCAATTTTCTTTTTCAGAGTAATGTAATTTTCATTGTAGAGATCTTTTCATTTTTGTTAGTTTATAAATGTTAAGCATGTAATTTTTCTTGATGATATTGCCAGTGGTACTGCTTTCCTAATTTTTTTCTTAGTGAGTTTGTTGTAAGTGTATAGGAACACTCTTGGTTTTCATGTTTATTTTATATCTTGTTTTACTGCTGAATTTGGTTAATAATTCTAGGGAACTTTCTTGAACTTTTCGCATCTTGTGAGTAGAGGAACATCATCTGCAAAAGATGTTTTGATTTTGTCCTTATATATAAGCCTTTTTATGTCTTATTATTTCCTGAGTTTTCTAACTAATGCTTTAAGATCTATGTTCAACAGGAATGGGCATCCTTCCTTAACTTGCTCCTGATTTTAGAGTGAAATATTTCAGGTTTCTTTCATGTAGTATAATATTTTGTCAGTAAGTTGATCATAAATGGATTTCATCAGATTAAAATTCAGTCTTTCTGTAATTATTTTCTTCAAGGCTTTTTATCATGAATGGATGCTGGATTTGTGTCAGAGGGCTTTTCTGCACATGATGAGATTATATCCTTACTGATTTGAGTATGTTGAACCATCCCTTTCTGGGTTGAAGCCTGCTTGGTCATGGTCTATGACCTGTTGGATGATTTGTTATATTATGTTTGCCAGTATCTTGCTGAGGATGTTTGCATCTGTATTTATTAGAGTTAATGGCCTGTAATTATCTTTATTTGTTGGTTCTTAGTCTAGTCTGGGGATAAGGGTAACACCAGTTTTTGTGAGTATTCCTTCCCTATCAATTAAAGAGTTCCAGGGGTTAGATCTTCTCTCACAGTTTTATAAAATTCTGCCATAAATTCTTCAGGTCCTGAGCTTTACTTATTTGTGAAGTTGTTTTTTAAATTAATGTTTCAAGGTCATTGCCTGTTATTAGATTATTCAAGATTTTTAAGTCTCTGTTTCCTTTTTGGTAATTCATACCATTCTAGGAGTTCTTCCATTTCCTCTAAGTTCTCTAATTTTGTGTCCTGTGGTTTTAAAAGTTTTTTTTTTTACTTTTATTGAATTAATTAATTAATTAATTAATTTTTGTATTTTAGGGAAAGGTCTACAGGGTGTTCAGGGTTTCACTAGTAGATCTGACTCATAGTGATCGGCCTGTTTATAGCCTCCCAAGAACTGGGATTACAGGCATACGCCACCATGCCCAGTCTCAACTGCCATCTCAGTTTGCTCCCGGGGGGCAGGGCTGGCACAGCAGGTCTGCGGTTGAACCCTTGGCTCTTGCACCTGCTTGCAGACACTTTAATCTGCTGAGCTATTTGGCTGGTCCAAAACTTTACTTTTAAAGGGAATATAAAAATAACAAAATAACGTATAAATCAGACAGAATATCATTAAACCAAATGATAGGAATTCAACAATGGTTATTATATTATATATTATTGTCTTCAAATTAGTTATTCTGAATACCTGTGAGATAGGTAAAAATATTAAAAAGGAGAAAAACTATAAGCATTAACTACTCATTTCAACAGACTAGCAGAAATAAACAGTACAATTATCCAAGCTATCCTATGTATATGTAGATACATAAACATTTCCTTTTTTCTTCCTTCTTTTTTCCTATCCCTCATCCCAGTTGTTCTTTTCCTTGGAATAATTTATTTCCCCTTCACAGTATCAATTTTACCTTTCAGATCTTATTTACTCTTTCCAGAGCATATTGTTTTATGAAAATGTTGCTAATAATTTTCTGGATTACAGCAGTAATGATTTCAGCTGTTGCGAAATCATTTCAGTTGAATCCAATGATTTCAACTTCAAATTTCATTGACATATTTTTTCTTTTCATTTTTTCTTTGGTAAGGTCAGTTAACTTTGTCTGTTTAATTTATTCATTCAAAGAACCGGATCTTTGATTCATTGATTCTTTGAATATTTTCAAGTCTCTATTTGAATGAATAATTTATGATCTCATCTCTATAATTTTCTTCATTGTAGTACTTCTGGGGCTGGATTTTTTGCTTTAGATGTTGAGATCAGCATTAGATTATTTATTTGGGTTCATTATGTTTCCCTAATGTTGTTCACAGCTATAAACTTTAATAGAACTATGTTAATTTTGTTCTATAAATTCTGATATATTCTTTTTTCTTTTATTTTATGGAGGAAGCCCCTTACTTTATAATTCAGACTAGCTGTGAATCTCACTAGATGACCCATGCTGGTCTTGAATTTGCAACAGTTCTGGCACAGCCTTCTGAGTGTTTGAATTGCAGGTATGCACACTACACTTGGCTAAGTTCTTATCTGTTTTACTGGAATTATAATTTAATTCCAAGAACTGTATTATTTTGTAATATTTTATGACCCATTGATTATTAAAGAATGTATTGTTTAATTTCCATATGTTTGCATAATGTCTGTGTCTTCATTTGATATTGTTCTCTAGTTGCATTGGATTGTGATCTGATAATATGCATAGTAAAAGTTTAATTCTTTTGAATTTACTTAAGGATTCTTTATTAGCAACTATGTGTCTGTCGCGTGCACCCTCGCCAGCAAGGATGACGCAACAACCAGCTCTTCCATCGTCAGTTTATTCAGGACCCTTGAACAATCTTGCTTCTTCTCCCCCGGTAATGGCCCAGAAGGGAAGCCCGCTCATAGCTAAATACCTTTGGGCATCCAATCCCGAAGCGCCACGTGAGCATTGTCTATAGGTCCAGGTATGCGGAAGCAAGCCACTGTCCTGTCTCGTTGCCTAATATGGAGTTGTTATCCACAAAGAGCTCTCACCCCCGAGGGGGTGGAAGGCAGAAACCGGCGCCATCTTTAAGGCATGGTTGCACGCAGCTCTCTACATGTGTCTATTTTGGAAAAATTATAATATGCTGACAAAAAGAAAGTGTATTCTGTAATTGTTGGCTATAACAATCACTAAATATTTATTGAGTCCATATTCTCAAAAGTTCAGTTCAACTCTGGTTGTTAATTATGTTAGTTGATGGGCCATCCAAATAGCTCAGTGGATTAAAGTAACTGCAAGAGGGCACAGGGTCCAGGTGTTTAATCCTTGGACCTGCCATGCCAGCCCTGCCCCTGGGGTGGTCTGAGATGGCAATTGAGACTGGGCATGGTGGCGCGTGCCTGTAATCTCAGCACTTGGAAAGTTGTAAACCGGTGGTTCACTACAAGTCTGGTCTAGTAGTAAGACCCTGAACACCCTGTAGAGTCTTCCCTAAAATATGAAAAAAAATAATGTTAGTTTATTTATTTGTTATTGTGGGGTGTTGAGTTCCCCAATATAACTGCATTGGTGTTTATATGATCTTTTTTGTCCATTACTGTTTATTTTATGAAGCTGAGTTCACTGTGGATTTGTGCATTATGTTTAAATTGCTATCTTTTCCTGATAAATAGTTCTGTTAACCAATATGTAAGGTCCTTCTTTGTCTTATTGATCAGCTTTAGCTTAAAGTCCATTTTGTCTGAGAACAGGGAAACTACCCCTTCTTTTTTTAGGTTCTCATAACATAGAATACTATTTTCCATCTTTTCATTATTAGTCCATAAGTTTCCTTTTATGTAAAATGTGTTTCTTGTATAAAACGTTATGTTATGTTTTATTTCTTGATCCAATCAGCTGTTTTGTATCTTTTGATTAGGGAATTGAGTCCATTCACGTTGATGGCTGCAGTCCATAGCAGCTGCCTTGTGGCTGCCACTGCTCTGCTTACGTGCCACAATTCTGCTTTCCTTCCCTTGCACTCCACTGCGAGCCCCACCACATACACTCATTTGGTTGGACTTTTGCATTATCAGCAGCATCATCTCTTTCTATAAGGTCTCTGATAAGTTTTTGAAGTGTTATGTTGATGGTCATGAATTTCTTTGGGTGCCTTTATCATGAAAATATTTAATTTCTCCATCAAATTTTAAAGGTCGTTTTGCAGACTGTATCAATCTGGTTTGAAAGTTTTCTTATGTGAGTTTAAACATTTCATCATGTGCTCTCCTACCTTCTAAGGTAGGTTTGGAGAAGTCCGTGGTAACTGTTAAGGGTTTTCTTTGCAGGTACTTCATTGCTTTTCTCTATCAGCTTTCAGAATTCTGGTCTTGGGCTGCTACAAAAATGCTATTGAAGATATGTATTCTTCTTTATTTATATCTGTGATTTTAATATTCATCCATATCATGGCATGCATTAACAATTTATTTTTATAGATAGTGTTTATTTTGTTATGTGACTATACACCACGGTGTATTCATTCTTTGCGTGGAATACATTCAGTGACTCTTTTTGTGGACATATATTTAATTTCTTCCTTTAAATTAAAATTCTTTCTTTAAGAAGTGGAGTTTTGGGGATCAATGCTAAGTGCAGGTTTAATTTCATATAAGTTGCTATACGAATTTCTAAAGTGACTGTTGCATTTGCAGTCCAACAGAAATATTTAAGACTTCTAGCTGTTTCACATCCTTTCTAGTATTTGGTATTGTCAGCCTTTTAAGCTTTAATTAGTTTAGTGGGTTTGTGCAGTTATATTAATCATGAATTGTATTACTTATCAGTTCCATAACTACTGCTAATAATTAGTAATTAGAGAACTTAGTAAGTATTATTATCATGTACCATTCATATGTCTTGTTTAGTAAGTTCACTAAAAAGTTGCCCACTTTTTAATAATTGGCATGTTTTCTCCTTATACAGTATATTTTCATAATTTTTATATGTTCTGGTTGTATGACCATTGTTAGGCATCTATTTTCATCTCAGTGGTTAATAAATTTAGATAATGTGATTTCTAGGTGTTCTACTTATTATTATTATTAACATTTTGTACCAGGAATCAAACTTAGAACCTCACACTTGATAAGCAGGCACTGTGCCATTAAGCTATGTATTACCAGATGTTCTATTTATTAATTACATTTTTTTGTGAAAAATGCTATAGTGCTATAATTAACTAATTTGCATTATATGTATAATATAATATGCTTATGTAATATAATATATTAGGGTATATTCTTTCTTTTTTTTTTTTTTTCTTTTTGGTGAAACCAGGGATTGAATTAAGGCCCTTGCACTTACCAGGGAAGTGCTTACTCTACTGAGCCATCTCCCTAGCCTCTCTTTCCTTCTTTCTTTCTTTCTGTCTGTCTGTCTGTCTGTCTGTCTGTCTGTCTGTCTGTCTTTCTGTCTGCCTGCTTGCCTGCCTTTTTTCCTTCCTTCCTTCCTTCCTTCCTTCCTTCCTTCCTTCCTTCCTTCCTTCCTTCCTTCCTTCCTTTCTCTTTTTCTTATTTTTTTTAAACCATTTTTAAGGTGTTCCTTTTGTAAAGGAGCCAGATCTGGCAACTAGACTGAAAATCTTCCAAAATTCTGTACAAATGTGAAATATACAAATATACACAGGCTTCTGCCAAAGAAAGCCAACACGATGACAAATGAGAGGTAGCTTTGGTGTCAGTCACCACCTAGGACACCTCTAATTCCCAGCAAGGAGGGGTCACAGCATAGACTACACACATAAAATGCACTATATTACACTATGTACACTTAAATATAAAAAGTCCACCATTTCCCCTGGTCTGGTCACAAGCCCTCAAGCAGGAAGGATGGAAAGCCATTCACCAGACAGCCTGTGAGCTCCCCCTATGGTGGGAAGGAGAACCCCCCAAAATGGAAGTACTTCTGTCCGGCGCCGCTCCCGTCCCGTGGAAGAAGACACTCAGACACTCAGCAACGGGTTCAGCAAGCCTTTATCGAGTGGGATGCAAGCCTCTACATGCGTCCGCTATCTGCGGCTCCTATTGTGCAAGCATTTATCGGGTGTGATGCAAGCCTCTACATGTGTCCGCTATCCGCGGCTCCTACTGTGCAAGCATGGCGAATCTCGTGATACAGCAAGCTATATAGATTTCACAAACCAATCACAATTGCACACGTGTTTAAATAGCATTGGTGGGATCATAAAAAACCGCGGGCCTTTCTCTGAACAGGAGGGGCCCAGGCACAGCAACAAAAACCCGGAAGCCGGAGGTGGGCGCTATCTTAGCAGACACGATGGGCGGGAGAGCCAGAAGCGGCCGCCATCTCAGAGTGGCTCCCGACATCTCCCTCCTTTTGTTTTAATAAAAAGGGCAGCAATATCTACCGAGTGATCACAGCGGCTGGCGCCCTTTCAATAAGCCCACTAGGACCTCTCCCGGCACTGGGTTGGCCACCTCCAGTCCCAGTTTTGATCCTTTGAGGCCTCATCCTTTTGTTGGGCCAGGATGAAATGGATGGATGGAACCTGGATACACACCAGCATGTGGTCGAGAGTCCTTCTAAGCCCCTCTTAGGACACTCCACCGAGCCCCTTCTTAAGGCTGGTGACTCGAGACATTGTAGGCCTTGGGAAAACAGGGCCTGTCTTAGGTCGATTCGAGATGGGGAGCCTCGATCTTACCCGCCATTGGCTCACCTGCTACCTATAGGGGTTGGTCTGCAACCCTGAGGAGGAAGGCTGCTGCCTGGCTCCCGGTGGTATCGCCCTCCGCTATCTGCATGGCTGCCAAAGCTGTTAATTTAATTTGTTACTGTGTCTGTGTCAATCTCTCCAGTAAGCATTTTAATATCAACAGGCCCACTATGATAGCCACAAGAATGACA
>PVKA01033042.1:0-24752 GCA_004027165.1 Ctenomys sociabilis | reverse complement strand
TATTGAATCTGTAATATAATTCAGCTACATAAATACCTGTAAATATAATATCATGTATGCACCTTGTACAATACCAAAACATTATGAAAACAGTTTGCAATGTATTATTTCATCGACTCTGTATGGTTATGGTGTTTTGAAACTGTCTGATTGACATTTGTATTTCAATAAAATAAAAATAAATGGAAAAAAAAATAAATAAATCAATCTTGCTGCATCTGATTAAGAAAATTGTACAAGACAGTTTGTAAGAATGTATAAACTATTACAGTATAACTATTACAGTATTAAAATTGTTGGCAAAAAGAGAAGATAAATAGTTAAGTTTTGGGTCTGGATGTTCTCTAGAAGCCTCATGCAGTCCTAGAATATGTAATTAATTTATTATCCAATGTTGGGATTACGAGCATGAATGGTGCTGACATTATGAGTATTGAATGGTATTCCCACCCTGCAGCAGATAGTCTTAACATAACATAAGGGAGGGAAAGCGACTTGCTCTCTGAGGCTGCTTCTATTTCCTTTTTCTTCTTACTGTGTTTCTGTTTTCTGCCACCATGAACTGCTTCCCTCTGCTGTGTGCCACTACACCTTGGAGCCAGCTGAGTATGACCTGAAATCTCCACACACTGTCAACTAAATAAACCTTTTTTTCCTTAATTTTGGGTGCAGATATTTTATCTCAGCAGTGAGAAAATAGTAAATGAGAAGTAAACATAGCAAGCACAAAAATACTATATATTGCTAAAAGGCATTCTTGATCATTAATAACTTACTTGATGTCAATACTTTTCAAACATGATTGAAAGATAAGATAATTTCTGTAGTTTTAAAATATAAATATCCACAGCAATCTAATTGGACAGTCCATTTGGAGTAGGAAATTCATCATCTTGGATCTTTCACAAGTATTTGCAACATACAACCAAAGATAGGCAACCAATGTATTATTGGATCACATATTTGTCTCTTAACCTTCAAGCAGATAGTGGGTGGAAGATTTGCCAGTTATAGGAGAAGACATAGTACTTTATTAGTAATATATCTATATATATCTATATATAATTATATATATATAGTTATATATATAGTTATATATATATGTATATATGTATTTATATTTATAAGAACAGGGCAACATTTCAGGAGAAATAATAAACTTAGTTCACATAATGTTGAATGAACTTGCTCAAGATGTGCTCATTGAAGGATATACTGTAACCTAATGAGCAATATCCTGAATGCAGCCTCTGAAGGAAGTATAACGAAGTGATATGGAGGGTTTTCTGTAGCAAGCTTGATTAGTGCCCATGCAGTGGTTTCACTGTCAGTATTTTTCTCAGACTTCAGTCTTTCTAGATACAGAGAGTCCCACTCCTCTCAGGAGGAAAATGAAGATAGATGAATATGGGTGCCAGCATGTGTCAAGGTACTGCTTGTCTCTTTTTGCCATCCAGGAAAGGTGAGATAGCTCAGTTGATTAGGAATCCAATTAGGAACGTACAGAGACTTGAGTTCAATCCCTGGCACCACGTGCTACACTGGCCCCGTTCCTGGGTATGCTGAGCCAGCCACTCAGACCTGGCATAATGGTAAACACCAGTAAGTGCCAGGGATAGGGAGACTGAAAACAGGAATATCATCACCATAGTCCGAACTGCATAGTGAGACATTGTACTAAATACATTAAAAATAAAAACAAAAATATTCTCTGCAACTATTTAATGATACTAAAATAGTTAGTATTACCATTTTAAGTGTGGAAAACTTCAGAAACCATACACATTTGAGTTTACACTGACACTATATCTGGAGTTTTTCTATTAGGCATTAATTATATAAAGACTGATTCTTTCTTATTTTGTATAGCTATGTATATCTCACTATGTTTTGTTCTTTGAGAAATTTTTTAAGAATTTTACTGAGAAACAATAACAATGAGACAGTGAAACTGATTAATAGGATAGTTTTAATAACTAATACGTAGCATACTGTTATCTTAGTGATTATTCATTGTACAAGATGCAGACATGATATCCTTCCACAAACACTATTAGAACAAATCTTTTATTCAGTGAATTGAGATTGTAGTTGTTATGTCTATCCTAACTATTTTGAATATACAGATGCAAAACGATTGTTCATTTGTATCTCCATTTTGTTTAGTTTTGTCAGAGAAGGGTATTGCATTGTCATTTAAATATTGTAGGTGTGGGCCTGAATTGTGCCATCTTCAAGGAACTATGAAGAAAATTCTAGAGCAGCAGCGGCAGTACCATGAGGAGAAGGAAGAGTTCATGGGCATAATGGCTAAAGAGATGCTCACTAAGTAGTCCTCGCTCCAGGACCAGATCAATTCCGACCACCACAATTGGGCCATGCAAGATAGGTACTTGGAGGTCAGTGGGAACCTGAGGGATTTGTATGATGATATGTATGGGTTATGAAAGGATGATCACAACGCTATTTCAGGACCGAATGAGTTTGCTGAATTCTATAAGAGACTGAAACAAATAAAGGAATTTGATCAGAAACACCCAAATGAGACTTGTGTGACAATGTCAGTGGAATTTGAGGAGCTCCTGAAAGCATGAGAGAATTCAAGTGAAGAGGCACAGAATTTGGTTGAGTTCACAGGTGAAGAGAACTATGGCCATTACCTAGATCTCCATGACTGTTATCTCAAGTACATTAACATTGGAGAAGCTAGATTATATCACATACCTGTCAATCTTTGACCAGTTATTTTTACATTCCTAAAGAAAGGAAGAATGCAGAGCACAAGAAGTAACTTCAATTGCTCTTTGAGTATCTTCAGGATTACATGACAGAGTAAAGCCCCTCCAAGATCAGGATGAACTTTTTCAGAAAATATAGACCAAATTTGAGAAGAAATGAGAGAACAGCACCTTTCCTGGATGGCCAAAAGAGACAAACAGTACCCTGATGCATGGTGGCGCCCATCTTCACATGTCTGTATTTTCCTCCTGAAAGGAGTGGACCTCTCTGACTAGACAAGATTGAAGTCTTCCCTCTTAGTTTTAGGCCTGGAATGTGGCAGCACCCTTGAAGAACGAGCCCATAGTTATATAGCACCAAAGGAATGTCGTTGGAATCACTCCACATATCCCTGTTGACCAAAAACCCCAAATCAAAGGGAACCATGAGAGATACTGAGAGGAACAATGACATTACTTTCCTAGAATCCCAGAACTATGAATATGTTGAGATTCTTGGGGAACAGTGACAGCTCACTAATGAAAATATACAACACATGCAAGCCTGAACAGGAGAAGAGCAAGAGCAGGAGGAGGAGGAGCAGATCAATGAGAGTGAAAGTGAAAATGAGGAGAATTTGATAATTTATAACCCCGAAACCTGCCCCTGGGCTGGGATGGCAAAGAACGGCATCACGCTCATGGCGTGAGAGGTTTGGGCATTCCAAACACTGCTCACTTTGCTAATGTGACACAAATTGAAGATGCTGTCTCTTTGTGGGCCAAGGTGAAACTTCAGAAGGCTTAAGAATGATGGTAGACTGATACTGAGGAAGAGTATGAAGACTCCACTGGGAATATTGTAAGTAGGAAAACATGAGGTTCTAAAAAGACAAGGACTGCTGTAGTACTCAGGGACATAACTCAATTTATGAGCCTGCCTTGGCTTTCCGGAGATCTGTATTTTCTATTTCTCAAATGCTTTAAAAACTCTTTGCTATCCAGTACAATAGTCTGGAATGCACCTTGTAGATTTCAGGGTTCAAATGTGTTTTGTCCTCAATCCCGCCCACACCTGCCCAGCCCCAGAGACCGCCAGAGACAGCGCAGCCAACTCCAGCAGCCTACACGATCCTGCCCACGCCACCCAGCCAGAGACTGGTCTGAGACAGTGGCTAGCTCCAGCAGCCTCCTGGATCCTGCTGCAAGCTCTCCCAGTGACTGGGAATTTGCACGACTCACCAGGCTTCCCAGATCAGTGAATGTGTGGTGAGTCTGAGGGAGAGGGATTGGCTTCATCTCATGTGCGCTACCCGGATCCCTGCCCACAAGCCTTCCAAGCCAGTGACCAGCCTGAAACCTCAGGACCCACTCACCAGCACCTCCTGGATCCCCTGCCTTAAAGTCCACTGAGCGAGTGGGAATTTCGCCAACTCCCTGGGCATCAAAGTTCAGTGAGTGTAGAATTCCAGGCCCGCCATGCCAGAGAGATATTTCCCAGGGACTCCCTGCCCCCCCAACCCCCCCCCCCATGGCCCAGTGAGAGCTCCAGGCCCACCATGCCAGAGAGACAATTCCCAGAGATTACTGGTCACATCCCATGGCCCCAGACCCAGTGCAGCCTGGCCTGTAACTGAAGGCTCCAGGCCCGTTGCACTGGAGGTACCATTCCCAGCGTTCTTGGGTTCCAGCATGTAGACCCAGACCCAGCACAGGCTGACTGACCCAGTACAGCCTACTTGATGAATAAGATCATCCACTATCCTTTTGTGAGCCCAGAAGACAAACCAAAGCCCAGGCCCACCCACCTAGAGAGTGACCTGCCTGACACAGGAGGGTTGACCCGGGCAAATTTCCGGATCCTTGCCCCAAAGCCAGCCAAGAGAGGGAGAATTTTCATCACTTGCTCTGCATCCCAGTTCAGTTCATGCTCTCCTGAAAAGGGAAGCACAGGAACTCCAGCAAAAAGGAACTGAACACAAAAGCTAGATCCAGGATAGGCATACCTGAATAATCTCAAACTTAACAGACGGGCACCTGAATCCCACAACAACCTAAGGATTTAGCTGCACCAAAGCTGTACACCAAAGGTAAAAGGTCAGTGCTATACAAAATGACAAAGAGAAGGGGAAAAATGCAATCCCAGATCTCAAGTCCACCAGTAAGGGCAGAGGACACTAGCTCAGCTGCAATGAATGAACTAACAGATACAGCAGCAAAGGAACAACAGCAGAAAGCTATAGAGGAAATAAAATGAGAAGTAATTCCCCAAATTTAAAAAGAAATATCCGAATACATAGTATCTGAAATAAAGAATGAATTCCAGAAACACTGGGTGGAAAAACTATGTTCACTGAGAATAAGTGCAGAGAGCACTATTAAAAACTGAAATGTATAAAGTAACAGCATCAGAAGCAAACAAACAACAGCAGAAAGATCATGAGAAACTCAAAGTAGAAATAATTTCTGAAATCAAAAAAGACTTCTTTGAAAAAAAAGGATTCTTTGAAATCATATCATCCCAAATACAAAAACAAGTCTAGAAATATACAGAGGAAAGCCAACTTGGAAGAAACACTGCAGAAAAAGAATTAATAACTACCTCTAAAGAAGACATGGATAAAAAAATTGAGGATATCAGAAATATGATGGATTCTTTGAATGAGCAATACAGAAAAGAAATAGAACACATGAAACACAGTCAAAGAGATATAATTTCTTCTGGGTAACAGAAGAAATTCAATAATATCTACAATTCAATGAAAATTCAAGTGTAACTTGCCAGAGTTTAAGGGATGTGATGAAAGCAGTTCTTAGAGGGAAAATCATAGCTATGAACTCAAACGTTAGGAAAACAGAATGGGAACAGATTAGCACCATAATGTCGCACCTCCAATTAGAAAAAGAAGAGTAAATGAAACTCAGAGAGCAAGAAGAACTAAAAATATCAATCACGAGTCCATAAAACCATTTGAGTGAAAGCGAAGACAGTTTCAGATCTGGAAGATGCCAGAGCAGCTAGTGAAAAGGTGAAAAAGGATCTCTTAAAAAGAACGAGAATGCAGGAAAAAATAATCAATCACCTGCAAGATGATGCCAGGATGAACAATGTGAGAATAACTGGTATAAATGAGAATGAAGGAGTCAATACAAATGACATAAAAAGCATTTGGGGGCAAACAATCACAGAAAACTACCCAAATATGAGGAAATAATCCAACCAGGTCATTGAAGTATACAGAACACCAAATAACTTCAACCCAAGTAAAAACACACCGAGACATATAATAGTTAAGATCCCAGAAATCCAACACAAAAATAATATACTGAAAGCTGTGAGAGAGAAGAAGGAGCTCACATTCAAAGAAAAACACATCAGAATTACAGTCGACTTCTCTACACAAATAATGAAGGCAAAGAGAGCATGGAGCAGACTTCTTCAAGTCCTATATGAAAACAAATTCCAGCCCAGACTATTATACCCTGAAAAACTGTCTTTCAAGTTTGAGGGAGAAGTTGAAATACTTCCAGGACAAAGAAAAACTAAACAATTTTATGATGACAAAGCCAGCCCTTCACAGGCTGCTGAAAGATGTTCTAGACAGAGACCACAATGACCAGAACCCTGTGAATGAGAATGGAAGGAACCCACTAAACAGGACAGAGAATTAAACACAGCTTACAAAGGAGTAAACAATACCAGGTAAATATCATGACAAACATGAGTCAGCACATTTGAATTATAACCGTCAATGTAAACGGACTCAATTCTCCAATTAAGAGAAATAGACTGGGCCAGTGGATTAGGGAAAAAAATCTAAAAATATGCTGTATGCTAGAAATACACTTAACTCAAAAGAACAATCATAAAATCAAAGTCAAAGGATGGAAAGCAATACTACATGCCCCAGCACTTCAGACAAAAGCAGGAGTAGCAATGCTGGTCTCAGAAAGTCTCTACTTCAAACCAAGAATGATCAAACAACACAAAGAAAGTCACTATATATTGGTCAAGAGAAAAATTCAAGAGCAAGACGTAACACTCATAAATATCTATGCACCAAACATAAGACAAATCTGAACAGACATGTAAAACTTAATGTCTAAGAACACAATCTTAACAGGAGACCTTAACACGCCCTTATCTCAACCAGACAAAACATTAGCAAGGAAGTAGCAGAACTGAACCAGAGCTTGGAACAAATGAACTTGGTGGACATATATAGAGTGTTCCACCCAACTACAGCTGAATACACATTTTTTTCAGCTACACAAGGATCATTTTCCAAAATAGAGTACATACTAGTCCACAGGTCATGCCTAAGTATATGCAAGAAAATAGACATTATCCCATGCACACTATCTGACCACAGTTCAATGAAACTGGAAATAAATGACAAAAGAAACCAGAAAAACCAGCTAAATTCATGGAAACTGAACAACACCCTATTTAGCAATCAATCTGTCACAGAAGAAATGCAACAAGAAATTCAATAATGTCTACAATTCAATTCAAATACAATTTACTGGAATGTATGGGATGTGATGAAAGCAGTTGTTAGAGGAAGAATCATAGGTAAGAATTCATACATTAGGAAAACAGAACGGGAACAAACTAGTGCCCTAATGTTGCATCTCCAACAACTAGAAAAAGAAGAAATGAAACCCAGAGCACAAAAAAGGGAAAAAATCATAAAGATTGAACAGAAATTAATTGAATTGAGATGAAGAAAACAGTATAAAGAATGCACAGTCTTTTTCTTTGAAAAACTAGATAAAGTTGATAAGTCTCTAGCAAACCTCATCAAAAAGAGGCAAAAGAAAATTCAAGTACAAGTGATAAAGAATGAAAAGGGTGAAATCACCAAAGACACAGCGGAAATTCAGATTATCAATAATTACTTCGAGAATATTTACACTCACAGAATAAATGACACAGAAGAAATGGACAGATTACTTGAAAGGTACAAATTACCAAAACTGAATCAAGAAGATATAACAACTCCCAATAAGCTGATAACAGCCAGCAAAATATGGAATGTAACAAAAAGCATACCGACAAAGCAAAGACCAGGTCCTGATGCATTCACAGCTGAATTCTACAAGAAATTTATAGAAGATATAATTCCCACACTCCAAAAACTCTTCAATGAAGTTGAAAAGGAAACAGTCTTCCCAAAACCATTTCTGGAGGCATGTATAATACTGATTCCAAAACCAGGGTAAGACACAACCAAAAAGGAGAACTACAGGCCAATCTTCCTCATGAAGATAGATGCAAAAACACTCAACAAAATCCTGGCTAATAAAATACAGCTAATCATCAAGGAGATCATATACTATGACCAGGTAGGATTCATCCTAGAGATGCAAGGATGGTTCAATATTTGAAAATCTATAAACATAATACACTATATTAATAGACTGAAATCCAAAAACCACATGATCATCTCAACTGATGCAGAGAAAGCTTTTCACAAAGTCCAACACTGATCCATGTTCAAGGACCTACAGAAAATTGGAATAGATGAACTCTATCTTAACTTGATAAAAGCCATCTATGACAACTCAAAAGCTCATATAATCCTAAATGGGGAAAAACTGAAATCTCTTACTCTTAAATCAGGTACAAGACAAGGAAGTCCTCTATCACCCCTCCTATTCAATATAGTGTTGGAATCCTTAGCAACAGCCATTAGAAAAGAGGGAGAAATAAATGGAATAAGAATAAGTAAAGAAGAAGTTAAATTATCACTATTTGTATATGACATGATACTTTACTTAGAAGATCAAAAAATTCCACGAAGAAACTACGAGAATTGGTATGGAAATTCAGTAGCATAGCAGGATACAAAATCAGTACTCAAAAGTCAATAGCATTCCTCTACACAGATAACAAGCACACTGAAAGGGAAACAATACCTTTTACAATAGCATCGCAGAAAATGAAATACTTTGGGATTCACTTAAGGAAGTCAAAGATCTTTTCATGGAAAATAACAACACCCTAAGAAAAGAGATTATAGAGGATTTCAGAAAATGGAAAGATATTCCATTTTCCTGGATAGGAAGAACCAAAATCATGAAGATGGCCATACTCTTAAAATTGCTGTACAGATTTAATGCAATCTCCATCAAACTGCCACCAACATACATCCCAGACATAGAGAAATTATTCCTAAAATTTATTTGGAACCGCAAACGACCTAGAATAGTAAAGGCATTCTTGGCCAATAAAGACAAGGCAGGAGGCATCACAATTCCTGACTTGAAATTATACTACAAAGCCACTGTGATAAAATCAACATGGTACTGGCAACAAAATAGGCCTGAGGATCAGTGGAATAGATTAGAAGATGCAGAGGCATCTACAATCACACTCAGCCACCTGATCTTCGACAAAGGGGCTAAACAAGCTCACTGGAAAAAAGATAGCCTCTTTAACAATTGGTGATGGAAAACATGGCTTTCTATGTGCCGAAAACTAAAACTTGACCCAGCTCTATCTCCATGCACTAAGTTTAAGTCAAAATGGATTAAATATGTAAACATTAAAACAGAAACACTCAATCTCCTGGAAGAGAAAGTAGGAGGAACTATTGAAGACCTAGGGGTAGGTAAAGAGTTCATGAACAAACATATATTCACATATGAAGCACTTGAAAGAATCAACAACTGGGATCAACTCTTCTTAAGGAGCTTCTGAATGTCAAAAGAAATTGTCAACAGAGTGAAAAGACAACCCACAAATTTTGAAAAAATCCTAACTAATAAGCAATCAGACAGAGGACTACTGTCTAGAATATATAAAGAACTGAGATATAACAGGCCCTCAAATTTAAAGACCCAATTCAGAAATGGGCATCTGAGATGAATACACACTTCTCAGAGGGTGAAATTAAAGAAGGAAATAAATATATGAAAAAATGCTCCACATCGCTAGCCATCCATGAAATGCAAATAAAAACAACACTGAGATACCATCTCACTCCAGAAAGAATGGCTATCATAAGGAAATCAACCAACAACAAATGTTGGAGAGGTTGTGGGGAAAAGGAAACAGTTCTCCACTGCTGGTGGGAATGTAGACTGGTACAACCATTGTGGAGGTCAGTGTGGAGACTCCTCAAAAGAGTAGGACTAGAAATCCCATTCAAGCCGGCTATCCCCCTACTGGGAATTTTCCCAAAGGATCTGGATACATTGTATCACAGAGATATATGTGTACCTATGTTTATAGCAGCACAATGTGTGATAGCGAAATCTTGTAAACAACCAAGATGTCCATCACATGAGAAATTGTTGAAAAAGATGTGATATTTCTATATAATGGAGTATTACTCACCTATTAAGAATAAGTTTGAAGCATTTATACTCAAGTGGATGCCACTTGAACATATACTCATAAGTGAAATAAACCAGACACACATGTGTAAATATCCTATAGTCTCCCTAGTATAACAAGTGAAAAGCAGAAATATAAAAGGAAACGTACAACAACTAAAATCAATTGAGTCAGATAAGGCAAAGTGAATGGCATATGCTGCAGGATACTAATCAGCTTTTCTTCTGGATGGCTAACAACCTAAGTTCACAAGTCAGAGTTGGAGAAATAGAAGAGCCACAAGGCCAGCCAACATTTTGGCCCTAGCCTTTCAAGGTCAGCGAAGACTCAGGACATAGGAGAACCTGTACTGCAACATCATGAAACTCAGGTGAGCTCCAAATTTTCTGAACAAGGAGATTATGAATCCACAGAGGAAAGAGATTGAAGTTCTATAGTGTGCCTGGGGAGAGTCACATGAAGAGAAAACTTTCTCTCAAGCTCTCACAGAGAGCAAACTGGTCAAGCATTGGCCATGACTCATCCACATGGAGGACACAGACAAAGGAACTGCAGAATAATGTATAGGACTACAAGATAAACCCTGAGAGGACTTCACTGACCACATAGGAAATATAAATTTCATGTGTTAGTATATAAGTCTTGATCTATTTAGGTCTTAACCATCCAGCAGAAAAGTATAAAAATGAAGTATACTTCGTGGGGCCATGATATTAACCTGAGCTATAAATGGCTATGGTTGACAACTTCTTTGAATAACTCACTACTGTTGTAGAATGCTGGACTGTGTTGGATTGTGGTGTCAAGTTCAAGCACCTAAGTTAGTTGCATTGCAATGGAGTACCCACCTTTGACAGATGTAAACAAAGGAAGGGGTGTAGAAAGAAAAAATCATGATGTGTGTGTATAGACAGTACAGTTGGGATAAAGAATGCTGTGCTTCTACATAATCCTATGAGAGGCAAGATCTGCACTAATGGTGGTTGGACAGGATATTATGTCGGCTTCTAGTACTACGGTCATCTACTAGGAAAATATTTATTGAATTTTTGATATAATTCAGGTATAAAAACTAAGATAAGTAAGCAGCTACACTCTTAATTCACTGATAAGAGATATCTGCTAAAATAATATCTGTAAATATAATATCATGCATGCATCTTGGACAATACCAAAACATTATGAAAACAGTTTGCAATGTATTAATTTATCGAATCTGTAGTGTTGAGGTGTCTTGAAACTGTCTGATTGTCATTTGTATTTCAATAAAAAAAAAAGAAAAAAAGAAAAAAAAACAAGCAACGGTATAGCATAGCCCCACTATGGTGGAGAAGCTGTAGAGAAAATGGTAGCTTTTCTGCTGCTGGTCAAAATACAGACAGGTGCAACCATAATGGAAATCAGTGTGGATATTGCTTAAAAAACTAGGACTGGAAATTCTTTTCAAATCAGACATCACCCTATAGAGAATTTTCTGGAGGGAACTGAAAATGTCATATCATAGTGATATACGTGTACCTATGTTTATAGCAACACAATTCGTGATAGCCAAATCTTGCCAACCCAAATGTCTGTCACCTGAAGAATGCATGAAAAAGATGTGGTACTTTTTTTTATAATGGAGTGTTACTCAGTTATAAAGAGTGATAAACTTCATATTTAAGTAGATGCCACTTGAAGATATACTCATAAGTAAAATAAACCAGACTCACTTATATATAAGTATAAATATCATATACTCTACTTATATATAGGTATAAATATCGTATACTCTACATGGTATAAAAACCCAAATAAAAAAGGAAAAAAGAAAGATATAACGCAGTCAAAAGTAATACAAGAATTGGAGATCAGACAACCAAAAGAGGGCAACATAAAAAGCTAGGAAACATGACAGGGGAAAAGCCATACATTCATGTACACCAGATAGTTAAGGTAATGATCCTGAAACTCATCACCAGATATTTGAAACTATCAGTTAATTGGTAGGATTCTCACCATGACTAAACTCTATATGCTAATACGTGAACTAAGTAACTGCACTGAACATAGCAATATGTAATAGTAGGGTCATGCTTAGACTGCCTGTCATTCTGGTCTTCTAAGTATGTGCTGCTTATCATTACATACCAATTACTACCATGCAGTTTCTGAAGTAAACGTTTGTTTAAAAAAGGATAATAAATTAAAACAAGAGAAAAGAAATAAAGTGTCACAAGACTGTCCTGCTACAATGCTTTACATGGTTAGATTTCTAAACTTCTGTGTAAACATATATAATTGTTTGTTCATATACTTTTATTTTTTAAATTTCTTTCTTCATATTCTGTAGGAACTTAAATTTTAACTTATCAATACTTGATGGAAAATACCTATTTCATGTAATGCCTAAGATTTTCTATATTCAGACAGATAGTGAGGGTAAGATCAATTCCCTATGTTGTAGGGTAATAATGAAAGCTTCTCTTCTGGAGGGTTAACAACCTATGTTTTGGGGCCAAAAATTAGAGAAAAAGAACAGCTTCAAAAACAGCCAACTAGCTTTTCAAGATAATTGGAGACGCAGGACATCAGAGAACTTGTACTATAACATCATGTAACTCAATTTTTTCCCAAATTTTATGATCAAGGAGATTATGGAGCTACAGAGGAAAGTGTCTGATGAAGTAGAGTATGCTTAAGGAGATTCACAAGGACAGACAACCTTATCTCTGGCTTTCACAGAGAGCAAAGTGTTCAAGCAATGGCCATGACTCATTCGCATGGCTGACATTGAGAAAGGATCTACAAACTGCAGTACAAGGTTTTAGGATAAGCCCTGAGAGGATTTGACTGAATTTATCAGATATAAAAGTTACATTTCTTGTTATATAGGTCTTGCTGTGTCTTGGTGTTAACTATCCTGCAGAAAAGTATAAAAACAAAGTATGAAAAGTAAAGCCATATTAATATGCTAAGGTGTAAAAGCTCAAGTCAACAACTTCTGACATTGCCAGTCTTACAGAAAACCCACTACCACTTTGGACCACTGGACTACATTTGAATATTTTGCTAAATTCACACACCTAGAATATTTATATGACAATGTCATATGTTTCTCTGAGAAAACTAAACAAAAAGGAATACAAATAAATGAATATTTTGTATCTGCATATTCAATATAGTTAGGATAGATATATAGCTATTTTCTTATTCACTGAATAGAAAGGTGTGTTCTTATAGTGTTTTTGGATGAGATGTCTTACTTGTATCTTGTAAAATGAGTATTCACTAAGATCTCAAAATGAAATGTATTAATTATTCTAACTGTCCTACTAATTGGTTTTAAAGTGTCTCGTTGCTATTTGTTTCCAATAAAACTATTTTAAGAAAAGGAAAGAAATGCTAGGCAACAAAGATAAGGCAGGTGGCATCACAATCCCTGAGCTGAAATTATAGCACAAAGCTACAGGTATAAAATAATAAAACAAAAGGAAATACCGTAAAATAACATTATCTTAAAAAATGAATCAAAAGAAAACCCATACTTGTGGATCAAAGATATATTAGAGCAAGTGCAGGACCAACTTCAGGCATACTTAGTTACCTTGTGTTTGGAAACAGAGACAAATCTATTTTCTGGATGAAAGACAAACACTTTAGCAAATGGTGTTAGCAAAACTGACTTTCCACCTGTCACTGAACTAAAATTGAAAAAGATCAAAGATCCAAGTAGTAAAACAGAAATCTGCTGGAAGTGAGAATAGGTAAAACTCTTGAATATATGGGTGTAGGCAAATGCAATGAACAACATCGAAATCACATATTAAATATTACATATTAACATTTTATATCACATCAAATTACAAAGCTTTTGCACCATTGATTATGCTTAAACAAATTGCTACAAATGGGGTTTAGGAGAGTAAACAGATCCAAACTACTTATTGCAATTCTGGCAGAAAACCATACAGAAAGGCCAAAAAGCCAAGCTGTCCCAGAGTTAGGACCTTACCATGCATATGAAAGATTCTAAGGAAACAACCCATGTGAGTCCTTTCTATATTGAAAACCTGGAAAGTGATGAGCTTAATTAGAAGTTTATGATTAAAATAGTGCTGCATCAGCACACCAGCTAAACTTCAGACATAAGTTTAGCTGGTGTGCTGATGCAGCACTATTTTGTAATAGGTAACTGATCTATCTGCAGTTTATTCATGTCAAAATTTTACTTCTAAAAATTTCTCATTACTTTGTAAAATTAGTTAAATATTTTCTCTTTGGTCCATTTGAGTGGTACAAAATTTTCACATTTATCATAGGAAATTTTTTCTGTACATATAATTCCATCGCATTTCTCACTCTCATTTCCTTAAACCCCTATAAGCCTCATTACTTTCAAAAACTTTATTTTATTCCTTATTTTGTTTGCAGATTCCTTTTTCCTTACAACCCCTTCAACATTAGTTATTGGTTGACTTCTTGGTAACAGATTATTTCTGGAGTAATATGAAATCTCAGCATTGTTTTAATTTGCATGTCCCAGGGATCTGAGAGCTTATTTGTCTGATAAGTTCAAGGCTGCAGATTTGATCCCCAGTACCACATGCCATAGTAGCCTTGTACCGTGCTGGCCACTGAAACGAATTGATGGCACATGCCTGTAATCCCAGTGCTGGAGCAGCTGAGGTAGGAGGATCGCTGTGGCTCTGAGCTGCATAGCATTACCCTGTGCCAAATAAATAAATAAACAAATAAATCTTTGTTTGTTTAAAAGGTAAATTTAAAAATTAATTTGCATCTCTCAACAGACCAGTGAAATGGAACATTTTTATGTATTTGTGTACTGTTTTACTTCTTCATCTGAGAATTGTCTATTAATTTCAGATGCCCAGTTTGGGTTTGAATCTTTAATATTTTTAATGTATTTAGTACAGGGTCTACAGGGTCACTCTACGCAGATCAGACTCAGAATGATCCTCCTGTTTTCATCTTCCCAAGGGCTGGGATTACACAGGTGTGTGCCACGTCCACTCAGTTATAGTCTCAGCATGTCCCAGGGACAGGGCCAGCATGGCAGGCCATGATTGAGCCCCAGTCCCTGTGCTCCACCTAAGCAGGTGCTTAAATCCGATGAGCTATCTGGCCTGAGCTTGAATCATTGAATTTGAAATGTCTAAGTTTTTGAAAGATCTTTATGTATCTACATGTTAGTCCTTTCTCTGAAGAAGAACAGGCAAATATTCTAGATATTATTACTTTGCTTGAAGACCAGGCACATTATTTTTTCCAGTCTCTATGTTGTTCTCTTGTCTGTTTGTATCTTTATGTGATGTGTAAAATTTTTAATAAGATGCAAATTGATACTTTATGATATTTCCTGCTAGTACCATGCTGTTTTTATCACAGTAGCCATGAAATTCATTTTCAAATCAGGGATTTTGAAGCTCCCATCACTTCCTTTGTTGACCAGAATTACCTGCTGTTGCAGGTGTCTTCTGGTTACAAATTAGTTTTAGGATCACTTTCTGAAATTCTGTGAGATATGCTGTGGGAATTTCATTTGGGTTGCATTAAATCTGTATGACAATTTTGGAAGTATAGCTGTTTCCACTATATTGATTCCTCCTCCCTAAGAACAGGGAAGTCTTACAATTTTATGATGTCTTCAGTATCTGTTGTCAGTACTGTTATTTTTCAATGTAGAGATTTTTATATAATTCATTAGATTATTTGACTTGATTTGGATGCTACTGTTAAAGGTACTGTTTGTTTAAATTTTCTCTCAGTGAGTTTATTATTCATGTACAGGAAGGCCATTGATTTTTTTCAGTGTTGATTTTGTGTCTATGTTGCTACTGAATGTGGTTAGTAAAGCAGAACTCCTTTAGTTTAACTTTTGGTTCCTTTTATGTAAAATATCATTCCATATGCAAATAGTGACAATATAACTTCTTTCTTTCTTGTCCTTACTGCTTTTATTTATTTCTTTTGTCTAATTTCTCTGGCTAATGTTGCTAGAACTTTATTCAGTAGGAGTGGTATCATTTTCCATTCTTGCCTTGTTCCTCAATTTAGAGTGGAAAAATTTTCTATGGTACCATTTAGAATAATGTGGCCTGTTGGTTTGTCATAGAGAGTTTTAATGAGATTGAGATAAAGCCAATCTATTCCAACTCTCTGTAAAATTTTTATTATGAATGTGTATTGAAATTTGATAGATGCTTTCTTGGAGTCTATTAAGACAACCATGTGTTTTTGTGCTTGATTGTATTAACATGGTGTGTTCATTTGTTTTTTTTTTTGTTTGTTTGTTTGTTTTCAATTTTTATTTTATTGAACTACAAATATCGATGAGACAGTTTTAAGATAACTTTACAAGATGGATTTGATAAATTAATACACTGAAAACCGTTTTCATAATGTTTTGGTATCATAGAAGGTGCATACATGATATTATACTTACAGACATTATTATAGCAGATGTCTCATCAGTAAATTAAGAGAGTGCAGCTGTTTGCGTATCTTATTTTTTATACCTGAATTACATCAAACATTCAATAACTAATACTTTCTACCTTGTTATTTTCCTAGTGGTTGTCCACAGTACTAGAAGCTGCCATAATATCCTGTCCACCCACCATTAGTGCAAATCTTGCCTCTCATAGAATTATGTAGAAGCACAGTGTTATCTATCCCAACTGTACTGTCCATACACACACATCATGATTCTTCCTTTCTATACCCCTTCCTTTGTCTACACCTGTTGATTTGTTTATACTGAACTACTGCATTCCTGATATGAATTATACTTATTCATGATGTACAATCTTGATGATTTGGTGCATTCTGCTTTCCAGTATCTTATTGAGAATCTTTGTGTCATTGATCATTAAAGAAACTATATCCAGTTACCCCCCCCCCACACACACACATGAGAAAAAAAAAAAAAAAAACCACTAGATAAGGAGTGAATCCATCAAGGCTGGGGTTTTTATTGATATTTTTAAAATTGTATTTCAATTATATTGACTGATACCAGATTATTTACAATTTAAATACCTTTTCTGATTCACTCTTGGTGGTTGATATGCATTAAAGAATCTGTTTCTTTCTTCATTTTTTTTTTCCATCTTATGGGAATGTACGTTCTCTACACATACAGGTTGTGATGATCAGTGTTCTGTAGGGTCTTGTGTGATTGTACCCTTTTCATTCCTACAGATGGATTCGAGTATTTCCGTTCCTTTTTTTGACAAGTGGGGCTAAGCATGTCTAAATTATATTTAGAGTTTCAAAAAACCAACTGCTTGATGCATTTTTTTCTTGCTATTGTTTTCTTAGACTCAATTGCATTAATTTTTGTCATTGTTTATAATTTCCTCCTTCAGAGAGCTTTGAGATTGATTTTCCCTTCTTTTTTTAGAACTTCATGATCCATATTAGGCTGTCTATTTGTTCCTCAAATGGTATTCACTCTAAATTATCCTCACATGTTTTTTTTCACTGTTCCCCATAAATTCTGGTATGTTAATTTGCCTTATTGTTGTTTTGTTTTGGCAGAACCACGGATTAAACTCAGACCCTTGAGCTTTCCAGGGAAGAGCCATCTCCCTGGCCTCTCTGGCCTTATTGTTTAACTATAAAACGTCTAATTTCTTCTTTAGTTTTCTCTGTGATCTATCAGTTGTTCAGGAGATTGTTTTGCATTTTTCTTGTGTTTATGCAGTTTTATAGCTTCTTTTGCTATTGATAGTCAATTTTATTGCACTATGATCTGATAATGTGCATGAGATAATTTTTCCATCATTTTTGCATTGATTTTATTATGTTTATGAACTGTTATGTAGTCTATTTTGGAGAACTACCTGTCTGTAGCTGACAAGAATGTGTATTTTGATGTTATGGGATGGAATAGTCTGTAGACATTACTAAGTTAATTTGTTCAAAAATTTATTTAGTTCTGGTGTTTCAATTATAATTTTTTTCTCTTGTTAGTATTTCTATTTTGTTAGTGAAGTATTGAGTTCTCTCATTATAATTGTATTAGTGATTATTTTTTCATGTCTATTAATACTTATTTTATATAGGTTGGTACATTTGTATCTGTTGCATATGTATTTATCATTGTTTCTCTTTGTCTTGTGTTGTTGTCTTAATACATATGTAGTGACATTCTTTTACTCTTTTGAATAGTATTTCTTGGGTTGAAATTTACATTGTTTGCAAATAGACTAGCTGCCCTACTTTTCTTTTGTGTTTCTGTAGCATAGAGTATTGTTTTCCATACTTTAGCTTTCCATAATTAAATTTATTTTGAATTAAATGTGTTTCTTATGTTTAGCATATTGTTTGATCTTGTTTCTTAATCAAATCTTCCATTCGGTTTTTTTGATTGGTGAATTGAATCCATTAAAATTGATGATTATATATATAATGACTTATCCTTGTCATGTTTTTCTGTTGGTGGCTCCTTTTATTTTCTTTCTGTGTAATTTCTTATTTTATTTTGCCATATTGATATTTTTCTGTTGAGGTTCACAGAAGTGTAGTCCTTTTTCTAGAATGTACTTCAGAACATTATGGAGTGCTAGCTTTGTGGCTATGAATTTTCTCAGGTATTCTTTATTGCACAATTATCTTATTTCTACATCGATTTTGAAAGTTTTGTTGATTTTACTGATCTGCATTGGAGCTTGTTTTCATTTAGGGGTTGAAATACTTCACTACAAGTTCTCCTTGATCTGAGGGTCCATGTTGAGAAGTCTGCTTTGATTTTGATGTTCTTTCTTTTAGATATAATTTTTTTCTTTCTGTCTAACAGCTTTTAATATTTTCACCTTTTGCTGAATTTCTCAGATCTTGATTATCAAATCCTGAATATAGATTTATTTTAGTCATGGCTAAACGTAATTCTATATGTCTCGTTTATATGTCAAATAGATTTTCGTTGCTTGGACCTTTTTTCCATGACTTTAGTGAACAAGTCATTTTTTTTTCCGTTTTTATTTTATGGAAGGGTTTACATGGTGTTCAGGGTATCACTACTAGGTCAGACTCCACCTGTTTACAGCCTCCAAGAGCTGAGAGTACATGCATCCACCACCACCCCAGTGTCAGCTGCCATCTCTGCACCCCCTTGGGGGTGAACCAGCATGGCAGGTCTGTGGATCCAACTCCGGGGCCTTCTTTCTGCTTGCAAGCACTTTGATCCACTGAGCTATTTGAGCAGCCCATTGAACAGATCTTTCATGTTATTTGATCTATTTCCTGATTTTTTCATTAGTTCAAATCCATCTTATGTTATTCTTCTCCATATAATCTAGAAGTTACTGAACTGATGTCTTAGTCCCTTATACTTTTAAGAAATCTTTCTTTTTATGATTGCAAAGCACAAATCAGTTTCCTAAATCTGATATTTTATCTTTGCATTGGATTATTGTGCTACATATATTTTCAATGAATTTTTCATTTCTTGGATATTTGTTTGAATGTTTCTCATGGATTCTGTTTCTATCCTATGATGAGTATTAAGATTTTCAACCATTTTCTTAAACTCTTCTACTTTTTTTTAAATCTGTGTCTGCATCTGCTCTATAGTCATTAAGCATATCTTTCATTATGATCATCAGCTCTGTACGTAACTGTAAAATTAGGCTTTGATGTTTGTTCCAGAACCTCATTCATATTTTTCACTTCTACTGTTACCACTTCAGGGAACCCAGGTAGATGAATTTCATATTGTTTCACTTCCTTGTCCTCTGGATTTGCCTTTGGAGAAATGGAAGTCTGGTTAAATCTTAAATGCCTTCACTTAAAAAAAATAAAAATTTAATTCTTGAGTTGAGCCAGACAAATAGGTCAGCAAATTAAAGCACCTGCAAGCAGGCACAGGGGCTGGGGGTTTGATCCCTGGCTACTGTGCCAGCCCCATCCCCGGGGTGCACTGAGACAGCAATTGAGACTGGGTGTGGTGGTGTGCTTCTGTAATCCAAGCACATGGAGGCTGTAAACAGGAGGATCACTATGAGTTCTTCTGAGTAGTAAGACCCTACATACACTGCAGACCCTTCCTCCAAAAAAATAATTCTTCAGTTAATGCTTATTCCTGGTAATTAGAACAATTAAAAAAAATCTAGTTCCCTGGTGTGCATTCTTGGTAATGATACTGTTGTAAGTTCACCCCTCTTCAATATATAGGGGGTGAGAACTTGATGTCAACTTGATCAAGCCCCTGGTTCTTTGGCACAGGCCCATACTTTTGTTCATAACCTTTAGACAACCTTGGCCTTAGTATCATAGGAAGAACAACTTACTAGAAAATTATGTCCTTTTGGCTAAAGTGGTACACTTATCAATAACAATAACATCAGACAATGCATAGTCTGTCTGATTTAACTATCAATTTTCACCTTTAACCCTATGAACTAAGTTTGGAGTTACATAAAAATGGTAAATGAATTAGAAAATTGTCACACTAAATAAAGCCTCAGTATATTGATGTTACTTTCAGGAAAGCAAATTTGAAAGTAGATCTTCCTCTGTCTTGTCATGCTGGCCCCACCCCCAGGGTGTGCTGAGATGGTCAATGAGACTGGGCATGGTTGGTGGCATGTGTAATCCCAGCACTTGGGAGGCTGTAAGCAGGAGACTCACTACAAGTCCGATCTAGTAGTGGGACCCAACACCCTGTAGACCCTTCCCTAAAAAATACAGAGAGAAAAAAAAAGAAAGAAAGTAGATCATTAGGAACAAGAAATAAAGGAAGAGGTAGAAATTAGCAGAAATACTGGAGGACAAATAGATATCTCTCAAAATATGGAAAACTGGTGAAGAAAACAATAGGAAAGAAAGCAGGAAGAAAAAAGGGAAACAGCATAGAAGAATAAAAACAAGCATACAGTAAGCACGTTCATAATTATATAAAACAATCAAGAAAAGAAAGAAACATTACAAAGCCAAAAGAAAAAAGAACCTAGAAAATTGAGAAACGAGAGAGAGGGAAAGAGGGAGAGGGAAAGAGAGAGAGAGAGTACTCCACTTCCACGTATGTCTTTGCTGTCATTATTAGAAACTATGGTCAGACAGAGACTAGACACAAGTTATTCATCCCAGAAATTCACCTGCAGCTTAATTCAAGGTAGTGGATAAGCTCAGTGAACCTATACCTACTGTTCCACTTAAATACAGGATGGTTTCTGGCTTTGTAGCTAGAACAGATTCTGTTTAGCAGACCACGGTGCATTTGCCTACTGTTAGCTTGAACTAGGCTACTGGCCAGCTCAAACATCTCTCTATGACCTCATGACAACTTGAAGTTAGACTCTGTGACCTAGACACTGGGACCACTAGGGTGGCTCCTAGTCAATCTCCCTCTTCTGAAGGAAGCCTAAACCCAAAGAGCAAAACCCCCAAGGCAGTCTCCTGCATTCTCTGCTCTGTTCGAGTGTCCCTTTGTCCACTGAAACCTCTGGAATCACTAGTAGTAAACATGCCTCTGTAGGTACAAGCTAACCTTCTCAGGCAGTGAGTTTAGTTTCAGGGATACAGTGTTGCCTATGGCTGCATCCTTCTACTGATATCTGTCTTTGCTCTCCCCATGGGATTCAATTCTCTTTAGATTCTTCCTGGGTCCTAGGGACCAACTTCTTTCCTTCTCCTTCCTACTTGGTATATTACAAGTTATATAACACTGCCATCTTCCTAGAAGTTCCAGAACTATCATTTTTGACTCATGTTTGCATACAGCATTTCAAAGAGTCTGTGAATCTGAAAGTCCCAGATATAGGCATGCAAAAATTGGTCACTTTAAAAACAAAGCATTAACTGCTTTCAATGCACCTGCAGAAATGAGCACTACAATTACTTAAGATATCTTGTGTATACACATATCTTTCATTCCTTTCTTCTTTCTTTTTTTTTCCTTCTCGTCATCCTAGTTGTTCTTTTGAACAGTTTGACACTTATTAAGTGTTAAATGTCATTTAGGTTCATGCTCTAATATCTAATTGTACACCTTTTCACATTATATTATTTCATAATATTTTGCCTGTGTGTCAAGACCACATTAAAATTTCCCTGTGTCAAGTAGAATGCCAGCCAGATAGCTCAGCGAACTAAAGCTCCTGCTTGGGCATATGCAGCAGCAGGGGTTAGGTCCCCAGTGTGCTACACTGGCCCCTTCCCCGAGGTGCACTGAGAGGTCGATTGAGACTGGGTGTGGTGGTGTGTGCTTGTAATCCCAGTGCTTGGGAAGGTGAAAATAGGAGAATAACTACAAATCCAATCTGTGCGGTGAGACCCTGTAGCCCCTGTACTGAACACAAAGAAGGAGAAGAAAGAAGAAGAAGAGGTAGAGGAAGAGGTAGAGGAAGCAGAAGCAGAAGCAGAAACAGAAGCAGAAGCAGCAGCAGCAGCAGCAGAAGAAGAAGAAGAAGAAGAGGAGGAGGATGAGGAGGAGGAGGACGAGGACGACGACAAGAACGAGCAGGAGGAGGAGCAGGAGGAGGAGCTGGATTACTGTAGCCTTTTCCCATGTTTTTACTGAATGTGCAGCACTTTACTTAGAATGCATCTTGTCCTTCCAATTTTTGTTGATTCTAAGACAAATATTATAATATTTTCATATCCACAGAAGGCATAAAATGTGTTAGGCATGAAACGTACCAGCAGACTGTTGTTGGCTTGTTGAAACTTGTTGGAACATGGCTTGTAGACAGGGATTAAATACCAGCATAGTTTGCTCTACTGCTTTCATGTGCTTCAATCATTTCAGGTAGTCCTGTCATATAATATTTAGCTGAGACCACACAGTAATGAGAGAGCAATATTCTCTATTCTTGACTGTTTGACTTAAAAGCAACTTTGAATTCTGTTCATCAACCTTCTGTTTTGTAGCTCACTGAGTCCTTACTGGATGCTGCTGAAAATTTGTCCCTTTCCATATATTAGCTTAGAATATATTTGTGTACTCATAGGATTTATGATTATGATTATTCACTCATTATAGATGAATAATGAGGGAGAGACAGGGTAGCCAGCTTCCAAAAACAATTGAAGTACAAGGAATCCATGAGTTAATAGCACAATTTTCAAGTGAAGTATTTCTTGATATGCATTTATCCTGCTTTTTAAAATTCTTGTATGGAAATTTCTTGAGTTGTGTAAAACTGTGTAAAATTGCTTCTTTGGGTTTTTTCTTGATGATGAAGTTTCTCATTACTTTGTGGTCACAACATTTCTATGGCTGTTCTAAATTTTAGTTCATGAGTGTCCAAATATAATACCCCATGATCTCCCTGGAAATGTGCAGATATTTTCTGTAATAGTGAACTTTGAAAGGGAGCACAAATATGGTTTTTGTTTTACTACTATACAATAATGTAAGTATGAAGACATTTGTCATAGTTTGGAGTTCTTGCAATAGGAAGAATATAACACAAGACACATTTTTTAAATTCAGTGGATTTTTAAATTAATTTTAATGAGAAAAGAAGAAAAAATAACAAAGAAACAGTTTCAAAGCAGGTGAGTAGGGCAGTTCTGGCAATAAGTACATTGCATATTGTCTTTGTAGTAGTTATTCACAAGACAAAATGCAGACATGATATCTTGTCTAACCAATATTAGTACAAACATTTCTCAATGAATTGAGAAAGTAGCTGTATGTCTATCCTATCTTGTATATACATATATATTTTTTTCATAACAAAATAGACTTTTATTTATAACCCCCATTTTTGTTTTGTTTTATCAGAGATAGATGTTCTATTGCAGTTCAAGAATGCTGGCTAACATAATATTAAATGGGGAAAATTTGAAATTTTTTACTCTCAGATCTGGTACAAGACAAGAATATCTTCTATCACCATTCCTTTCCTATATAGTTCTGAGATCATTAGATATATCCATTAAACAATATAGGGAAATAAAATGAATAATAATAGGTAAGCAGCTAAATAATCATTATTTGCAGATGACACGATACTTTACTTGGAAGACCCAAAATACTCCACCAAGAAACTACTGGAATTGATATACAAATTCAGTAGCATAGCAGGATACAAAGCCCGTATCCAAAATTTAATAGAATTCCTCTACAGAGATAAGAAACACTCCTAGATGGAAATTAGAGAAACAATAATTTTTCCAGTAGTACTACTGAAAATGAAATACCAAGGAATTAATCTAGCTAAAGAAATCCTAGATATACTCAGTGAAAATTACCGTACTCTGAGAAAAGTGATTGTAGAGGATTTCAGAAAATAAAAAGATATTCCCTCGTTCTGGATAGGAAGAACCAACATGGTGAAGACAGCTATAACACTAAATATTTGTTCAGATTCAAAGCAATCTCTATCAAAATACCACCAACATACCTCACAGACCTATCATTTCTAAAAATTATTTGTAACAAAAAAAGAATGATAATTGCAACAATAATCCTAGGCAACATAACAAAGCAGGAAGAATCAAAATTCCTGACTTGAAATTATACCACACTTCATTTTTGTACTTTTCTGCTGGATGGTTAAGACCTAGGTAGATCAAGACTTATATACCAACACATGAACTTTATATTTCCTATGTGGTCAGTGAAGTCCTCTCAGGGTTTATCTTGTAGTCCTGTACATTATTCTGTAGTTCCTTTGTCTGTGTCATCCATGTGGATGAGTCACGGCCAATGCTTGACCAGTTTGCTCTCTGTGAGA